>JACEGR010005065.1:0-78322 GCA_014170235.1 Listronotus bonariensis | reverse complement strand
TGTCCACCGAGAAACTCGCATTTGCAATAGTTTGATACATAAAGCTTCTTTCAGTTAGTGTACGGTAAGTTTTATTTTTCCTACGCCAAAGACTTCAAGGTACGTATGAACTAATATTATCCATGCTATAGAAAAAATCGAAAACCATGTATACATCCTATATCTCCTTTGGCCATAGATTCTACCGACAATATTTTTTCTTCCATTTTTAAAGGCAGAAAAAGCCAGAAGCAACCTTAAAAGGATATCTGAAAATGAAACATGGTAATACAAAATTGAAAGTTTATATTTGACGCTTTGGAAATTAAAAAAACTTCTTCGGCTTACGAAGCTCTCCCAACTAAAATAATTTTAATAATAAGATCAATCATATTAAGGGTTTTGCTGCATGATTTTTATGATTTAAAAAAGACTTGCTAAATTTTCGAGAAAAAGAATCCATGGACTACACAAAAAAATAGAAAAAAAATATTTTTAATATTATTAAGAACTGTGTTAAAATAGCAACAAAAATTAAAATAGATAATAAAAAATTAAAAGTAACGATTTTTACCAAAAAATAATAAAAATGCACGAGAGTGAGCGGCGTACATTTTTTTGTAAGAGTTATTTTTGGACTTCATAAATGAAATTAAGTTAGGGTTAAAGTAGCCCCTCGATACTATAAATAATATCGCCAAATTAAAAAAAAAAAACTTTTATACAGGTCGTTTTTTTCTGTCCTTCTGGGAACTTTACCCAGCCCGTCTGTCAACTGAACACAGCACCATTCTGGGACATCTTGTGTCATGCGCATTGCACGAATTTTCACAAATTTTTTTGTGCGCATGACGTGAGGTCCCGCAACGCGTGGTTCAAATTGTGCCATTTTTCTGATCAGAGTTGATTCTCTCTATTTTTTATTCTCTGGGGCCGTATAAATTGCCTTTACATTACTTACAAAGGCTGTACCCAGGGCCGGCTTTGGGTATGTAGGGCTCCGGGGCCAACGAGCGTGTTGGGGCCCCTTGATCAAAAATGAAAGTAAATTTAGTACCAAAAAAGTTGAAGAGCAAAAAAAAAGGTTCTCACCAATGACATCAATTTAATTTTCTAAGCCTATCAACTAATGTGTACCTTTCTTTCCTTTCTTTTTTAGCGGTGTGAGGGCCCCGGGCCCGGCCCCGCCTGGCTTTTCCTTAAATCCGGTCCTGGCTGTACCTGTACTCAGTGCCGTATTATCCATTAGGCTGACTAGGCTACAGCCTAGAGCCGCCATGAAAAAATAGGCGCCAGACAGGGGAGTAATAGGCGCCAGACAGGGGAGTAATAGGCGCTAGACAGAGGAGTAATAGGCGCTAGGGAAGTTTTTAAAAAAGTTTAGGTCGCGTGGGGATTGTTGGTCTCTGTGAATAAGGTGCTTTGGAATGAAATAGGCGCGAAAAGGAGGGAATGACCTTTTTTTTTTGCTCTTCAAACATTTTTTTGGTGGACAATAGGCGCTCCGGGAATTCTAGCCTAGGGCGCCTAAAGCAGTTAATACGGCCCTGCCTGTACTAATCTCTGTTTTAAAAAATAACGCTATACAGGTTTTAAGAAAAGTATTAGTTGTGATTAACCATGATTAGGTATATTTTAGCTTATTAGTTATTTGGATATGTTGATATACTTACTATTCTTTTTCTTAAAATTTTGTTCGTGACTCATTATCATTTCTTTGCTTTGTGCATACATATTTTTATTTCCAGTGTTATTATTTTCTGCTTCACTATCTTTCGGTAGTATTTTGTTACTTCGATTTCTCGTTAAAACTTCAACAACAGATGCAATTATTATAACTACTAAAGTTACCAAACCACAACCACTAAAAAGAATACAATCATAAAATAATAAACTATACTTTAATAAAAAAATTAAATTGTAAATAAAGTCCCATGCAATAAAAATGTAAATTTATCCAAGTTATTTCTAAGATGAGTTGTGTCATATAAGCCACGCAAGAAAAGCTGAGCTCACGAGCCAATAGGGCGAGGAGCAGTGGCGTAGGCTACTATGGGGCTAGGCGGAGCAGTGCCCCAAGGCCCCAAAGCTCAGGAAGCCCCTCAGACTCTGACTTTTTATTTATAGTTTACTTGGGACACAACTATTTTTTACCCTAGCACTTTTTACCAATTTGTCGATGTGTTTCAAGATGGTAAGGTAAGGTACCTTTCCATAAAACTGTTTTTTATGTGATGTCGTTTGGACCTTTTCAAACTTCGTTTTCTCTAAAACAAATGTTTTAATTTTAAAAATATACAGGGTATTTTATTTATTATATCAAAGTTTTTTCACTTCCGGTTAAACCGGAAGTAATAGGCAAAACTCGTACATTCAAAATTGGCATCTGATGGCACACTATCGAATCCTAAAATTTAAAAGGTATACTCTTTCACTGAAGGAAATAAATTACTGGATAATAATTTCGTTGTCAACCGGTATTTGCCGAAAAACACTAATATACTTTAAATGTTCAATAATTTTTGGGGGGCTAATCTCCGTTTCGGTGGGGCTAAACCCCTAGCTCCCTCCTAATTGCGCCCATTACAAAATTAATATTTGCTTTGTATCCTGTGAAAACAATAATATTACCTACTTTACTTCCACAGGCAGAGAAAATATGTTGGAATATTGCAAATATTTAAAGTAGAAACAGTCCTATTCTCTTTACATTAAAATTGTACACCTAAAGCCCCTTCTAATGACGAACAAGATTAGTTTATATTTATAAGGTTGAGACATATCCTCAACTTTTAGGCGGTTCGAGGTCGGGGACGCAAGGAAAGGCACTCCACGGAGAAAAGTTGGCAAGACTGGGTAAAATCAAAGCTGATGATCAATCCAGTGGCGTCTAGAATTTGCGTATTTCATTTTGCATTGTTTTGGAAGTAATATTTGTTGAAAGATGTAATTCCAAATGTTTTTTATTTAAAGTAAAAGAATTTACAACTTAATAATAATTAAAAACTGTTGTATAAACGGTTGTTCTACTAATACAATAAACTGTATATCTCCGGCACTGAACAACATGGCCGAAAAATGGGAGATTGACGTCATAACACTTCAAAGCAATATGGCCGAATGTCGTGACCTTATATAGACCGACTTTGATGACGAAGCACTACATGTTAATTGTTTAAGATGGCGACAATAGACGAATTATTCATGAGTTCTGTGTGTGCTAGGGATTTTAACCAGAAATAATCAAACAGGCAACCAGTCATAGAGGGTGGCAAGTCGTAATCCGGCCAACATAAAACAGAGATAAAACGTGATTGATGCCCCAAGCAATCCACTTCTGTGGACCCCGGAGGAGATGCTACCTTTTAAGTTTTTAACGACTAAACAAAAAAAATACTCACTTGTTTAAAACAAACACAAAACCACGGACGTTATTTTTAAATAACTACTACCTAGAAATGGCAGAATACTACACAGTGGTTTTCCATTGCCAACTGTGAAGTGACGAGCTATTAAAAATCCGATGTCCGATTCGAGACCCGGATCGCTGCGGTAAGAGGCTGACACGCTAGCCACTACACCACTGCTCGCCAACAAACCTTTTGTGTGCTAGCCGATATGTTTTTTTGTGCAGTTTATGGCGACCCCCTTTCTGGTGCCCCTCACAACGTGATTCCCTAAGCCCTAAGCAATCGCATAGTTCGTTTATAGGTTAATCCAGTACTATGGTTTCGATTAAGGAAAATAAACTTTTAATAAGGAGCGCTCGATCCCATTTAAGCCTATGTTCGCTAAATGTTGTGTCGTAATCATTTCCCGTAATTATTTGTTTACAATCGTACAGGAAGGTTTTTTGAGTTTTTGGTGTTATTTTTTTGCTTTTTTGTCATTGGAGTTTTATATATGTTTAGTTTTTACTGTTTATAGTTAAATTGAGTAGTTATTAGTACTGCAGTTACAGAGAATTTTAAGGCCTGTAAACAGGGGTCACTGACCTTTGGATATTTTTTACAGGGAAGTTACGTTTAAATCATTATTAAGGGTAAGATACAATTTTTTATGTTTTTTAGTAATTTTATTTTATGGTATGCAAGTATTGGTTTATTTTATCAGATAAAAAAATATTATGGTAAAAAGGTGACGTCACAAACATAACCTATATTTTCGGACAAATATAAAAATCTAGCGCTCCTTATTAAAAAGTTTATCTTCCTTGGGTTTCGACATTTTATTTGCAATTCTAGAAGAAAATTTGCTGCACGTTTTTAAGTGACGGTAACTTAAAACTAATTTAAACTAAAAATTACTAAATTTCCGTAAAAGGTTTTAAAATTAATTACCAGTTCCGGTATTTTCTATGGCATTGATTTTAGTACCTAATACGCCATATCGTATAATTACTAATTAAACTATGACCTAATTGCAAATAACTATTAACAACCCAGAAGAAATATCTATGTACTACGAATTAATAATTTAAGTATAATTACCTCAACTTATTATGAATAGATTTAAATTGCTATTAAATTTTGATTACCTAACTTTTAATGCTAATAAAAAAGAACCGATATCATGTTGCATAAATTTCATATAAAATATTATTAAAATAGATAATTTTACCATCATTTTATTTTTATTCTCTCAAAAATACATAATAAACATTTTGTTTGACTTAATTTTTATTTGCATGATTTGTATCAATAAAATGTTAGGAAGAGGCCATTTCCTTTAAATTATGTAAAAAACATAAAATAATGTTGTTTTGCCGCCATTATAAATAAAACAGATCAAAAAATTGCTCGAATGTTAGTTAAATACCAATGTTAATAATATGGTTTGAAAAGTATGAATATGCGTCGAAGGTTTGCCTTCAAAAATCCAATATTTATTTGCCTGCAACAAAAAGGCATGCTTTATTTAATCAGGATTGGTATGCCGCCATTTTTGTATGCTTGCCGGCAATTCGCCTGCATGTAAAATTTATTGGCAATTGAGTGTTTATTTAGGGTTAACTTTTTAATGCGTATTAGATGTTGGCATAATATTGCCACCAATTGCCAATGCTTTACCATCAATGCCAATATGAAAAATGTATATTGCCGGCAAATAATGTTTGCTGGGGAAGCGGTTAGCTGCAGCCCCGTGTGTATCGATTTATAAGATTTTGACAGACAGGGTTCGTGCCGATTCGATTTATTGCCATGACATAACCACAAATTTGGTAAAGTTGTTTTGATTTTGATCGGTTGCGCTTTTAACAATTTCATAGATAAATTATATGGTATATGTATGTTAAAAATTTATTGTAATTTTATTTTAAGTAGTAGTTTCTCCAAAAAAATGCATGTATAAAAAGAATGGCGACATATTGTAGTAAATATGCAATGGAGGTTTAATTAAGGACCCATTTAACATTTTTTGCCGGCAAGGCATTGGCAAAAAGGTATCAAAAAGACATCAAAATGAGCAATTGGACGTTATTGGGCCACGTGTTGCAGAAAATGTAATGGCATCTATCATTAATAAGTTATGATGAAAAAAATGCGTTTAGGATGATGGCATCCATCATTAATAAGATATGCTAAAAAATGCATTTAGGATTATGGCATCCATCATTAAAAAGATTTTGGCAAAAATATGCCTTTTAGATGATGGCATTACATCATTTTTTCCTAATGACAATAAAATGCATTTTTGCCGTCCAGGGGAACTAAAATGTGCATAAATAATGCACATGCATAATGTGTGTTTATGTACAGGGTGTCCCACATAAAATTAAATACTATAATTTTGGAAAAACCATGAGTATTACAAAAATAATTTTGATTCGAAGAAGGAGCAGGGGCGAGCTATCTTTTCTTCAAAAAATTTCAATACAAATATTGTTCAAACGCCACTGGTATTTTTTTTAACTTTAACACCAAAAATGTAATGTAATGGTTATAAGAAATATACCAAATTTTGTGGTCTCTAAAGTGGTAGAATAGTTATAATAAAAAGGCCTTTTTATCTTTAAACTTTAACATATATTTTTTAAAATCTTAATTTCTTGCATTTTATGTTAGTGTTAAAAGGAAAGTATCAACTTTTAAAAACCCTGTATTGTGTAACACGTAGGAAAAGGGATATACTTCCAGATGTTGGTAAAGCTTGTTGAGCGATGGCCAGCAATCACCAGATAGGCTAGTTACCTTAACAAAACATGTATTTTATTGGTTTAAAAAGTCAGTTACCCTAGTTACTTATTTTTTATCTTTTGACATCCCACGAAGGCCTATGCCTAAATACCCGAGTACCGTTATTTTTAATAACTACCTAAATATGTCTCCCCCGCTGGGAATCGAACCGGCGACTTCTGGCTTCAAAGATCAACGCTATGTTCACTGCGCCACGAGGGTCCCGGAGAAAATATCGAATGAAAAAATATCGAACAAAATATTATCGTCGGAAATATGATCGAAAAAATTAATATCGAATTTAAAAAATATCGAATAGAAAAAATATCGAAAAAAATATCGAATAGATAAAATATCGACTTGAAAAAATATTGAATAAAAAAATATCGAATGGAAAAAATAGCGAAAAAAAAATAGCATGCAACGTGTGCCATTGTTGTTTATTGTCAACTTCGACATTCGATTTAAAATGTCACATGAAATTATGGATTTTGAATATATTTGTGGTCAAAAAGGTCAAATGAAACTTTACTGCAAAGGATTTTTATACACAAAAGAAAAGGAAAATGGAATCATTAAATACTGGAAATGCGAAAAATGGAAAAATAATCACTGTAAGGGAAGAGCTAAAACTAATGGTAATATTATAGAAGAAAAAGGCCAACATAATCACAGTGGATCAGCAGCCAGATTGGAAGTGACTAATAAGTTGAATGTTATGAAAGAACAAGCAAAGAACTCCATGGATTCTACTCATGTTATAGTGTCAAATTTATCAAGCAATTTAAGTGAGTCTGTCGCATCAGAACTACCATCGGTAAGTTCTATGAAAAGACAATCAGAAACGTTCGAAATAGAGAAAATAATAAACATCCGATTCCAATCAATAGAAAGGATTTATGTATTCCCGTTAATTATGCGAAAATTGGACCAAATAAAGGCTTTCTTTTGTATGATTCGGGACACGTTGATGATAGGATTTTAGTATTTGCCACCTCTCAAAACTTAAGTTATTTATCGAGGACTGCTACATGGTACATGGACGGCACGTTTAAAACAGCGCCATCTTTATTCTACCAGATGTTTACCATCCATGGTGACGTAGGCAATTTAACAGTACCTTTGCTCTTTGCTCTTCTTCCCAATAAACGGGAAAATACATATTACCAGTTATTCAATATTATTAAAGAATCTCTTATAACCACAAGCGTTCAACATGTCATAACTGACTTTGAAATTGCACTTATAAATGCGGTTAGAAAACAAATTCCAGGAATTGAAGCACATGGTTGTTTTTCCACTTTCGTCAGTGTATTTACCGTAAAATACAGCAGTTTGGTTTAAAAGCAAAATACGACACGGACGTTGAATTTCAAATGCAAGTTAAAATTTTATGTGCACTTGCGTTTCTACCAATTCCCATGGTATCAAAAGCATTTGATGTCATTTGTGAAAAGAAAATTTTACCGGAAGATGCTCAACCAATATTTGAATACTTTGAAAGTACATGGATTGGCCGAAAAGATAGAATTTCGTCAAAAAAACCGTTATTTGAACATCAATTGTGGAATTTCTACGAAAGAGTAATGTTACAATTGCCTAAAACAAATAACGCTGTGGAAGGCTGGCACCGAGGTCTCTCGAGTCAATTTAATGCAAGGAATCCTTCAATTTGGCAATTTATAGATTGTATAAAACGAGAACAGAATTTGACCGAATTGAAAATAGCAAAAGCTATAGCAGGAGAAAGACCAGTCAAGAAACGAAAATACAAAAACAAACAAGAAAGACTGTTATTGGTAGTGCAGTCCTGGACAGACGAAGTTGCAATGGATGAAGATTTACTATTAAATTATTTAAAGGGCATAGCAGCCAACATTTAGTTTTTTATATAATATATTGCTTAGGTTAGATAAGTTTCTGTGTTTTTAAACAAATTCGTTTAATAAAATTCTTTGAACAAATTCGTTTAATAAAGTTGTCTTAAAAATTAAAATAAATTATGCATTTTAATAAGATATCGAAATATCTAATCTCGAAATATCATAAATATCGAAAACATTTCAAATCGAATAACAAACATAATATTAACCAAAAAGGTATGCGTTTTTAATAAATTCAGTTTTTTGCTATTTTTTCTAATCGATATTATTTTATTCGATATTTTTTCCAGTCGACATTTTATCCATTCGATATTTTTATGTTGATATTTTTCTATTCGATATTTTTTCCATTCGAAAATATTTTTTCGATATTTTGTCATTCGATAATATTTAATACGATATTTTGTTTTCGATATTTTCTCCGGGACCCATGTGGAGAAATTAAGGTTTTTTTACGCTAGAAGGAAAAATAAACAATATTTTTAAGATATTAATAACACGAAAGTTTTGCTTTTAACTTTTTAAGTCACGTAAATACTACAACAAATTTGAAATAAATATTTTATTGGCCATAAAATATTAAACTTAGTAATAGATATTAAGTAAGAACAATATATTAGCTGTGTAACTCATAAATAATAATGTACTAACACGCAAAAACGCAGTTTGATATTGCACAGAATAAAAATACAGTAAAATTAGCATTAAAAGCATAAAAAGTGGAAGATAAAGAATACAAATTGTGTAGAACGGACCTCAATGACTAACAAATCGTTGTCGATCAATTATTGCAACAAACTGTTTGCAATATTGAAGGTTAACGCTCGTATTTATTGTGCAGTTGCATATTAAATTGTTTTAAGTGGTAACCTAAATTTAATTTTATTTGTTATATGTAAATTTAATTGCAGACAGAAACTTTTTAAACATGTTGTCCTAAATACAGTGTGTTATAGAAATACTTTAATACAGGGTGATTCAAAAATCGATCACGAAACTTAAGGGGTGTTTAGGATACTTGACAAAATAAGGGTAGAGTTTCATATATATTTTTTTAAATGTCATTCGTTTTCGAGTTACAAGCCGTCAAAGTTCAATTTTTATTTTGGTTTTCTCGCCATATTGCATTTATTTTTTAACCAATTTAGTTGATATTTGGCACTCAAATCGAGCTTTGCAGATTCTAAAATTTTAAGACAAAAGTTTTTTAAAATACCGCCAGAGGGCACTTTACCTAAAACTTAAAATTTATTTACATCATAACTTTTTTATTTTGACAGAACTCGCAAAACTGGGGACGCCAATTTATAGACAATCAAAAACCTAAAAAATAAGGTACTCTTTATTAAAGTCGATAAATGTCACCGTTTAGGCACCAATAGACGTCAAAGTTTTCATCAATTTCAATCAAATTACCTACATACATACACGGTGTTTAATAACTGAAACTAACCAAACGATTCTACAATAAAAAATAAAAAAAAACTTCATATAAACATAAGTCCTAAACGTCTTAGTTTTTGAACTACGGTGTGTTAAATATTAAAACCAAAAACTTGTTTTTTTTTTTAAATTTATTAATTAATAATTAACTACATATTTGATTACTTCCTTTTACACCAGAAGCGATTTAAATTATTTATTGTTTTCAAAATTGTTTAATCACCCTGTAGGATGATTGTTAACAATAAATAACAATGGTTATAGCTCGAAATTTCCTTAATATTTTTCGTTTTTAACGCAGTGTAATAAAGTAATCGTTGTCTAAAGCCGTGCCCTATATTTGCATGTTCAGGTATTGTTGACAAAATTAAATTAAACAAATCTGGAATCTAAGCTTAATATTTTAAAGCTCAGTTCATCTGGTACCTATATATTTGCAAATTCTTTTAGACTCTTAAAAAAAAACCGCTGTACTAGGCATTGTATTCTTAAAATAAGTACGCTTGAAACATAAAACCTTTCCTTAGTCCAGTCGGTCTAAGGCAAGGCACGCACTGAAATGGTAAGCAAGTAACGTGGCAGCCAGGTGGTAAGTCAGTGTCAGATAGAATATTTAATACCTGCGTAAATAAATAAAGAAACGCGTATTAAGGTAGAACGGCGGTGAGATTGTGTTTGGCAAAAGTGTGGCGTCAGTTGGGTACCACTAGTCTCCAAATAATTAATTTTCCATGGGTTTAAATATTTTACTTCCCACTAGCTCACCACCTCCCCTCCACTGCACTTGCTTGTCAGTTCAGTGCGCGCCTTGCCTAAGGTAAGCTGCGCACTGAAATAATAAAATAGTGACATGACAGCGAGGCGGTAAACTTGTGACAAATGACACCTCATAATAATTTACACTTTCCTTGTAAACAAAAAAATAGTTAACAAGGAGATCCAAAGAAGAATGTGTCACTGGCAAGTCTAAAAATAAACTTGTCGGAGACTAGTGGCACTAGAATGATGACATATTTTAGCCAAAGATGTGCCATTTTTTTTCTTCGCCTTTTTGGGGTCTTCCATCTAGGTCAGACCATCACCCCCTAGGTGGTGCGCTGCAGCCTAGTGGTCTATTGTGCCTGGATCCCTTCTTCTTCCCATTTACTCGCCATTCATTTCATAACTTGGATGGTTGCTGCTCCGTCCGTACGTTAACCCCCGAGCAGAACACCGCATACCGCCGTCCAAACCGGTGCCGGTGGTTAGATTAGATTAGATTAGAATAGGGCCGGAATAACCCATGCACTGAAGCCGCTCGGCTTATTGTGCGCCCTGTCATTTTACGTCTGGGTGATGTCAGCCAGACGGGACCTACAGCTTAACGTGGGTTCCGAACCACGGTCCTATGAGCGACAACTTAAGACCTCGTCCCCACCCAGGGGCACTACTGAACCTACCAACTGAGTGGGGTCCGCATGTCTACGGTTGCGCAGGACACGGCAAAGTGTGTTCCGGCGCCCTGGTCCTTTGGTGGCCTTCAGCGTCGATACATTTTGCACTTTGTCCGTCTGGTGTTGAGCTAACCACTAAATTTCCGACCAACTTATAAATAAGTATTTGGCCTCAGCAGGAATCGAACCCACCTCACGTCCGTTGTGCGCTCAACAACTTAACGCCTTACACGCTAAGCTATCACCGGACCTAAAAAACCGGTGGTTACGCGGTCACCCATCGAAATTATGGTCACGCTCCTTAATGCTTAATTCCGGTGACTGACTCTCTACGCGCTGCTGCATTTATTTACACTGGTTCTAGAGATTGCACTTGCCATTGGCTCACCACCTCGCCGACATGTCACTTGCTTACCACTTAAGTGCGCGCCTTGCCAAAGGCGTTTAGCGGAATCGTAAATTTGTGTTATCAGTAATAATTTTTATTAACTTTACATACCCGACAATTTGAGCCTTTGTATCGCTCAAAATGGAATAGTTTCCAGGAACTGCTCTAACATCCACCAAACTTAAAGATGCTCCTTGATTTGACTCTTGCAATAATAAAAATCGTACATCAGCTACAGAACAAGATTTTGGAAGACATTGTCCTACGTTTAGTTGTCGGGTCTAAAATAAAACGATAAACCAAATACTTTCATTTACATTGATACTTTAAGGATACTAGGTCGATGAGGCAAGTTTTTAATTCCATCGAGGTCTTGCTTATGCGCATGTCTTTACCGGGCGTTTACCGGGCGTCGATTCTGAATGCGCCCTTGCTGTTTGTTCTGCAACTGTCAATTTCCAGCTGATTGTTTTAATTTACCTTTCGTATTAATTTTAATATTTTTACTACTGCTGTCGCTTGAGAAAAGTTTTTAACAATAAAAGCTCCATTATCCCAAGGTTAGTTTATACAGGGGCGGTCATATCGACTTTCCGAGGGGGTTCATAGGCCGAGAAAAAGTGTGTGAGGTGCCAAAAAACAAAAATTATCGCCCCTAGAAAGAAAGAAAATTTTCAAATTTTTTGAAGAGAAAAAAAAGGCCCCTCACCTATTTTTTTGTTGTTTTTTCATTCTTTAATTTATAAAATTACAAAAAACTCCCACGTATTTCAAAAGCAAAAAAACAAAGTCCTTACTTCTCACTTTTCAATTCCATGATCACCCTCACCCCTCGGACCAGCCCTGGGGGCGGCATATCATTATTAAATACCCAAAATGCCCATATTTGCCATTACATATGTATGAAATACAAAGGATGTGACATTAAAGGGAGGGCATGGCCCCATGCCCTCCCCCTATGACCGCTCCTGAGTTTATATTTATCATTTTCCTACAAATCCTGAATTTCGTAGTTTTAAATTTTAAACCTTAACCTTATTTTTCGTACAGATGCTAAATGTCAATCGGTTCCATCGGTCTTAAAGTTCGATGGATCCGATGAAGAATTAAATGAAAGGGCACATTTTATAAAAACGGTGTCATAGAATTCATTGGACTGTCCACCGTCAGTTTAAAAACGCTTTCTGCTTAAAGCCGGCTGTCCACGAGAGCGGTTTGCCGCTCGCGGATGATAATTCAGCGTTGTGATTGGTTAGTGCAAATTTAAAATGTTTTTCTCGCTATTTTCGACGCGGACACGCAAAAAGTTGAGATGAAGTTAACTTTTGCATTTTCCAGTAGATTGTGCGGATTTTAAATTAATAGCCAGAAACTATAACCTTAAACTAGTTGATGAGCTAAATAATTTGTTGCTTGAAAATAAGACAAGACGTTAAAGATCAATTTTAAATAAAGAAAGTGTTATGGACGAAATTAACTACACTTATTTTAATTATTTACTTTAGTGTGATATTTGGCGAAAAAAAAAAAGATATTTATCCTTCTTTCAATATGACCAAAAAGACAAAAAAGGAGGCACAGGTTTTGGGTTAGAAAAATAAAATAGTACCTGCATAATTCTCAACTTCAAAAAGCTAAAAATAATAAGATTTCTTTATTTTCGTTGCATTACAAAAGTGGGTTTTTACATATAACAATTAAAATTGTTTATTATTAGCCATTATCCAATCCATTTGCCATCCCACAGACAGATGATAATTGACATCTAGTGACCTTCACAACCGTGGTATCAACCAAAGAAAATTCTAATATAAAATCACCATATTCAAAACAAAAGGCTTTAATATTTTTCGCTACAATGGACGTGTTAGCGGATTTTCTGCGCGTATTTTTGATACGCGTGCGGAAAACAGCTCTCATGGACAGCCGGCTTAATGCGCTATATCCATCGATGTATTTAAAAACTTACCCATTTTATACCAATTTAGAAATACATACAGTGCATCCCAATTAAAACGAATCACCTCGTATAATTCCGTTATTTTTACATATTTTAAAAAGTCCTAAAATACGTCAAATTTAATTTTTAGGGAGACACATTTTCGTGTCAAAATTTACTTGTTTAGGATTATCCCTTCCCCTTACCAACACAAACGTCAAGAAGTTTAAATTGGAAGGAATTGGTTAAATGAGACCTTATCTTAAAGGGTTTTTAAATCTCTTTAAAATTTACTAGGAGTTCTTAAGCCTTCATATGTAAAAAAATATTATTTAACAAGGATTAAAAAGTGCCTATAAGGGTTATTTTTACAAAGCTGACGTTTTTTAAATATTCTTGCTTTAAAACAAAAAAAATCTACTAAACTAGTATTACAAAAGCGGATCAGTCAAAAGAAAACTCTTGTCGGAAGACATTAACCATTTATTGACTGCGTGACCTAAAATGCAAAACAAGTTATCTTGCGCATTACGCAATATTTGCTTGGTCCTCACGGCAAGTTCATTTTTAGAATAAGGAAATAAATAAAAACATGTAGAATATTTCGTTAAATAATAACTAAGTTTTAATTATTTATACAATTAGTGCACTGTAATATATGGTCTTCTATATCCATGGTCAAACAATATATTATTTTTTAAGTAGGCAACACCAGCATATAGTGATCTTTAAAAAGAATGCAACATATGAAACTGCCACTTTTATATAATCTATTTTTTTCTTTGTTTTTGGTTTTTGAAAAATAAGACATTTTTATACATATTTTTAATTAGAAAAAACTATTATACCTTATATTTTGAAATAATTCTATAATGATACCCAATACTACATGTGGTAAAAAATCAAATTACTGGAGTATTCGTAGATACTTAGGAGAAATACATTTAAAGATTGTACATTACATTAAGCTTTTTAATTTGATCGTACCACCTAAATGCTTGTTTTATAAAAAAGTTAAAGAGAAACCTATTGGATACACAATTTTATTTCTGAAAAACCTTTCATACTTCTTTTTTCATTAGAAAGAAAATAAACACATTAACACTTTTTTTTATCAGTCGCCATTTAAACATAAGCAGAAGGATGCGAGGATAATATTATTTTCACTTTCATCTACAAGGCTTCTTTAAAGATTTTGTAAATCACAGTTAAATTTAGGCTAGGCAAATTTAATATTACTTATTATAATATACAGTGTGGTCATTTGAAACGAAACAGAGCTAATTTTGGGCATTCCGGATCATTTAGGGAAAGATTCTAAGCAAGTATATTTTGCTCTTGTGGAGTCTCATTTAAGGTATGGTTTGCCCTTTTGGGGTAGTTGCTCTAAAACTCCCTTACTTCAATATTTTTAATTCAAAAGGGGGCTGTTAGATACATGTGCAATGCTAGTCCTAGAGAGTCATGCAAGCCACTTTTTAGCAGACATAAAATATTAACTTTACCATGTTTGTATATTCTGGAGTCTGTTTAGTTTTTAAAAGACAGGAAGAATATAGAAGAGAGGAGACGCCATATAACACTAGAAACTGTCATAATCTGGTGTTACCAATACCCTCTAGTACATTGGTGCGCAATTCTCTTCTGTACAATTCCAAAAAATGTTCAATCACTTACCTTTGTACATTAAATCTCTCTCAAATTATAAAAAATTTAGGAATCAACTTAAAAACCTACTGTTGGGCAAGATTTATTATGATGTAAGTGAATATTTTTCTGACAGTTTTGAATTTTAAAATGTTTGTGTATTTTTTGTATATATATTTTTTTGTATTTAGAATGTTTTCTTTTTGTGTGATTCTTAAAAGTTTATGAATTATGTACTTTTGTGTGTTTTACTTGTAAATATTTTAATTATTAGTTTTTTTCTCTTTGTCAACAAGAACTATTTATTTTCTTAAGACAATAAAGAATATTTTGAATTTGAATTGAAAAAACGCTCGGACAGGTCAATTTATAATTTTAGGGAGATTTTTTTTGTCACTTTTACTCCCTGAACTGCAAACCTCTAGTAGAGATAGGACATTACAAAATCCTTAATAGAAGAGAGGCGAGTAATACCTTATTTTGAAGTCTCTGCTATTATTCTCGCTAATGTAATACCTACCTCGTCAAAATTTGGGATTTTATTTGTTTAGTGTATAAAATTTAATAACCTGTTTGAGCAAGTAACTGGATAATGGGATATAATGTGATAAATGTGACATGATAAGGGTTAAACGATTTTTAAAATAGCACTTTCGAGGTTCAATTGCCGTTTAGAGGGTTAATGGTGCAAAAAAATGTTTTCCCTTAAAATAAAAATTGACGTGTCGAAGCGTGTTTCCTTAAATGACCTGGAGTGCCCAAAATTAGCTTGTTTCGTTTTTAAATGGCCACCCTGTATAAAATGCTAATATTAAGGTACGATTTTGAACACGGCGGCAGACTGCAAACCACCGACCACAGCAGTAGAGCCATTTACATTACCAGCAACACTACTAGAGGAAAGTGCCATATATCGGATAGTTGCCTACTATCGGATAGTGATGATTTCCAGAAATCTGTAATAATGAAAAAACCTCTCTGTAGTTTAATATGGCGCTTAATTCAAGCCACGAAATATTATTTTAATTCTAATAATGAAACATAGAGAGCTGTAGAGTCTATTTTGCAAGCTTTTAAACTTCGAGTTTTTACATGTGCTAATCGGTGATGTGTAATGATTAAATTTTACTCTTTATTTCACCAGTTCAAATAAGTCTTCAATATGTTCACTCTAATTTAGTGCATAAAGTAATAATAGAGAAATATTGCACAGTAAAATAAGGCCAGGCACTAATAATACCGGCCTTATTTTGACATCTGAGCTTGCGCAGATGCATGGTAGGATAAGGACTCCCTTAATAAGGATAGTGCCTAGCTTTATTTATGTCAGTTTTCGGTCGTATTTTAATTTGTAATCATGCAAAGCAGTTAATTTCTGTTTAATATATGGTTATGTATAACCTATATTTAGTATTATTATAAAAACATTACAGATTTATTGAAAAATTCAAATTTATATTTGGATTAACAAAAAGTGGTTAATATTAGGGCACTTTACTCTACTTACTACCGAAGGCAAAAACGAAATAAATATAACGTTCTGCCGCTGCTGTCGGCGGTTTGCAGTCTGCCGCCGTTTTCGGAATGGTACCTTTTAGGTACTGTTCCGAGGACCGCGGCAGGCAGCAAGCAGACTACGCAAGCGCCAGAGCCATTTATAATTCCAGCGACGCTACTCGTTACTCCTCAAGGCCAAAGCGAAATATGAATGGCTCTGCTGTCCGCGTCGGCGTTTCGCTGCCTGCCGCAGTGGTCGGAATCATACATCTATTTTATACTTACCACAGGTGTAAGAACTGAGTTAATGTTGACTCTAACTTTAGCGACATAAAAGTAAGCTTGAAATGAAGGAACCTCCATATTGGTATTTGCGTTTTGTAATTCTTTACACAAATGCCAAGATCCCATCCAGTAATCATTGCCGAAGAAAAATTGACCATTGTACCTTCCCGAAGCGTCATACACTAAAACAAAAAAAATTTAACACCCCAAATTTGCTTATTTATTTAATAAATAGACAGGAAACCATGTTAAGAAATAAAAAAAAATTCTATGATGATTGTTTAACTTAAAAATAAAATAAATTATACCGATGACGCCATTTTAAATTTAAAAGAAGTAGCCATTTTCGGTTAAACCAAAGTAGAAAACCT
Organism: Listronotus bonariensis; assembly: GCA_014170235.1. Classification (NCBI taxonomy): domain Eukaryota; kingdom Metazoa; phylum Arthropoda; class Insecta; order Coleoptera; family Curculionidae; genus Listronotus; species Listronotus bonariensis. The sequence continues at coordinate 61,281 of JACEGR010005065.1, read as the reverse complement.
AGTGAATTAGTTAACCAATTCATCATTAGGTCAAATATTAACATATTATCAAATTTAATTTATCATTTTAAAAGATTAAAAGATAAAGGAAGAAAGCAGTTCCGTGAAACACTCGTTATACATTGTGTAGCGGCCAGCTGAAATAAATTACATAATAAATAAATGAATTTTGAAAAAATACAAAAGCATGTATATTATTTAATTTTTGGATTTTTCGGAACATTCTAAACACATTTCGTGTACAATGTTTTATACAGGATCATCTAAATAACTTAACACATAGGCAATGTGAGGAAAAGAAACAATCCAACTTAAATACCCACATGTAAACATTTCTGATTAGTTTAGTCACATACATCTTTGTGTTATTGCTTTACAAGCCGATATCCCAATATCTCATTTGCTTAACCAGTATCCCTATCTTTAAATGTTTTGGAAATATTTAATGCTTTCACTTTCGCTATACTTAATATTTACTTTTTATTTAAGTTTTAATAATGAAAAGTTAGCATAAATCATTTGAATATTTCTTCTTACCAATGAAATAAAAAAATATATAATTATTAATTGGGTATCATAGTTTTAAAGATTATGTTGTTGCCAAGATGTTTCACATGGAGCATATTAATGTTTATTTTGTTGTTTACAAGTTTTGAAGTGTGTTTAGCAAATTCTTGTAAAGATTTTTCTTTGTTTTAATGGTAATTTTTGCACTAAATCTGAAAGCATTTAATATATTCGAAATAGGTAATGATGTGAATAGGACATTGTACGCGAAATGTGTTTAGAATGTTCTGAAGAATTAAAAAATTAAATAATAGGTATATAGGGAGCAACAAGCAAGTTGATTTAGACCACCGTTACATAATTCACCGCGTAGATTTTTTTGTTTGAAAAAATTGACTAATTAAAAACGTCAATCGACGTCTCCAAGCGCTTTTTGAAAATGCCCTTATTCATTTATTATGAAATTTATTTTCTTTGTCTTGATACCAGCGGCGTAGCTACTATGGGACTAGGCGGAACAGTGCCCTTTGGAAAAGGACCTTTTTTTTACTCCTCAGAATTTTTTGTGTCGTCTTGGTTAATATGAATGAAGGTAATTAAAGAAATGTGGAGAGTTAGAAAGTAATAAGGACCTTTTTTTGTTCTTTAAATAATTTTTAGGGACCCCACTTTACTTTTTGCCCGAGGGCCCCCGCTGCCCTAGCTACGCCATTGGCATATACACATTGTATAAATTAACTCTGCGTTGATGTCATAGTACCAACTTAAAACTTAAGCATCTAATTAGTCAAAATAAGGTAACCATAAAGTTTTGACCAAAAATTATAAGATTAGGGAAATACAGAGTTTATACGACTAAAATATTTTAAAGAGTTTTACCGTTTCCTCTTATACCGGAAGTTAAACTAAACTTTCTTATTTAAATACCCCAAACCCTATATGTTATTTATTTCTTAGATGCCTAAAATTCTAAACATATTTTATGTATAGTCTCCATATAACATTTTTAGCCGGCCATGTACATTTAATTTACTGGCATTGCCAACAATCTTTAATGACAAGGCATTGGCAAAAAGGTATCAAAAAGACACGAAAGTGGGCATATTGGCCTGTATTGGGCCACGGCAGATAATGTGATGGCATCCGTCATTAATAAGTTATGATGAAAAAATGGGTTTAGGATAATGGCATTTACTATTAAATAAGTATTGCAAGTTTTATAAGTTGAATGTCCCAAAAGTTAAATAACATTTTTAGAATTTAATAATCGAAAAAATTAGAAAAAAGGCAGTAAAACTAAATCATTAAAAAAATGACATAATATAAATTTTTATACAGTAGCAATAAACCATAAAAAATTAAAGGTATGTAATAAAATTTAAAGAAAGGTGGTAAATCAAAAGAAAACACTTTAAAATAGTAAGTATTCAAGGGACACTTACACTCAATTTTCAGATCCAAAACATAGGCAGAAATATATTAAAGCAGTTAAAAGTAAAAAAAAACTATTTAATAAGTATATATAATATTTTTATTAACACGTCTTTAAAACTTTTAATAAGGCAACTCTCTAATTTCATATAATTTTTTAAATAACTACAAACTTAAAAGGTTTTAAACAAAATGTTTACAGCTCCTAACAGTCTACTTGAATAACTCGCCTTCTCGACTAGCCATCACCAATTAATCACACACACACACTAATTAGTTAATGAATACACTTAATTATATCTATTAAAAAACTCTTTTCTTTAAAAAAAACTAGAATGCTAGAAAACCACGTAGAAAACAATTGCACAAAGCGATCAAACAAAAGCAATTTTTCTTCATCTGTTAAAATTGTCAAACCTTGTATTTCGGCTAAGCGGGAAATTTGAATTTGTCATCTTCGGTCGAAATTAACCTAGCTAATTTTACCATCATTTTATTTCTATTCTCTCAAAAATACATAATAAACATTTTGTTTGACTTAATTTTTATTTGCATGATTTGTAACAATAAAATGTTATGGAAAAACCATTTCCTTTAAATTATGTAAAAAAACATAAAATAATGTTGTTTAGCTGCCATTATAAATAAAACAGATCAAAAAATTGCTCTAATGTTAGTTAAATACCAATGTTAATAATATGGTTTGAAAAGTATGAATGAATATACGTTGAAGGTTTGCCTTCAAAAATCCAATATTTATTTGCCTGCAACAAAAAGACATGCTTTATTTAATCAGGATTGGTATGCCGCCATTTTTGTATGCTTCCCGGCAATTCGCCTGCCTGTAAAATTTATTGGCAATTGAGTGTTTATTTAGGGTTGACTTTTTAATGCGTATTAGATGTTGCCATAATATTGCCACCAATTGCAATGCTTTACCATCAATGCCAATATGAAAAATGTATATTGCTGGCAAATAGTGTTTGCTGGGGTGTTCCATACCTAAGATCAAGAGTTGAACACAGGGTGGTCAAAAACAATCGTTAAAGGGTTTATGACGACAAAAATCTTGAAAGTATTTTTTTAAATGGAAACCCCTTTTTTATTATCTTACCCTATTAAGCATAACAAATAAGGGTAAGTTCATATAAGCATGCACTGTTTGGGGATCACTTGCAATATTATTGTACAATATTTTGCGCAGTAATATTGATTGTCTGTGGACGCTTTAATAAAGAAATTATTGTTTGAATTTGCGTGGTTCAGTTATTTTAAATTGGCTAGGGTTAAACTTAATTTGCATATACTTCTTCGCAGGGGTAGTGAAAATGAAAATGTTAGGAACCACTGCTCTAGTCCTAAAAAATTAGTTAATTGTTCGGTAAAAAGTTTAATATATTTATACGAATAAGAATAAATTTATTATGTCCACAAAATAAATTATCTAACTAAACGAATTAATTTATTAATAATGCATTATTTATGTAGAAATTATAATAATTGTTACCATTTTTTAATAACTAGTGAAAAATCTATTATGAATTCGTAAATATCTCCAAAATCCTAGGGATAACTTATAAAAAAGCAGTACTGAAATAACAAATAGTAATGGAAGCTCTTATTACATCTAATAAGTGGTAGAAAGTTAATACAAAGGTGGCTTGACGTTTATTTGAAGTTGAATATTTAGCAATATTTGCTTATTAGCTCACATAAGCTTTTTACAGCTTTCGTTGCAGTGGCGGCTCGTGCATTGGAGAACAGGGAGGCTAAAGTCATAAAGACTATATAAACACAGAAAAGGCCGGTAACTTTTTTGGAGTACCGCACCTATTTAAAGCAAAATACGTAATATTTGCATAAATTCAAACAAAAATTGTGTATTCACGTAACCACGTGGTTCGCGAAATATGACAGGTGACAGCTGACAGGCGCCATTTTCTAAGTCACGTGATATTTGACAGGTGACAGATGACTTTTGACAGATTGACCACGCCCTAAATTTGGAGTTGCGCAAGATTCCTAAATATGACGTCAGAGATTTTGACATATGACAGGTGACTGATGACATTTGACAGATGACAGATGACAGATTGACCACGCCCTAAATAACGCGTTGCGCAAGATTCCTAAATATGACGCGCATGCGCAGTACCCTAAAATAGGCGTCGCCCAAGATTCCGAGTAAAGAAGCTATGGGCGAGAGCCAGGAGCCTGGGCGAGTGCCACCTGAAGTTAGCGCCAGATTCTGGCATTCGCCCCTGGCATTTGCCCAGCTGTGATTCTTCTTCTTCGGCCAAGGTAACCCAATGCCTACTGCCGTATTTATGGTTAAATTTATGGGGAGGCTAAGCCTCCTTGCCTCCTCTGACTGGCCGCCAGTGTTTCATTGCTCATGTCTTGGGTATAGGTACTCAAATATGTGTATTTTACATGACTAAAAGATAATTTATATCGGTTTACAGTTCTTATAGTAATAAAGGGTTAAGAGCATGTCTAACGATATATATTAGCGCATGAATTCATAGAAATATTTTAACTTGATGGAATATTATTAATTTAAACTTGTTTACCTAGTGAAAATAGGATAAGATATTAGCATTAACTACACTGGTCAACATAATTTTTGTTACACGTAAACTGGTTTGTAATTTATACTTTCCCACCTATCTTAATTAAAAGAAAACCCTAAATATTTTTATTAAGGCACCTTTTATGTTTTGGTAACATGTAGTACTCACCTAATACACTGTATTAGAGTAGACTATTGAAAAGTTTGTTTAATCATTAGTTTTTTGTTTTTATTTTGTAATTTACATTTTTGTCTCGCAACAATTAAAGAAATTAGTAGTAAAACAAAAGAAGTTACGAATTAACCCTAAATGTAATTCTGCCATCAAAACACATAAAATAAGGACTTTAGGAAAATTATCAAAGCGATGGAGAAATCTGTTAAAAGATATTTACTTAGGTATATCTACCAAAAAAAAAAAAAAATACAAAAAAGGCAATACTAAAATTACTGTTCGCCCACCGACTGCGAAATTAAGACACCTGAAGGGGCAGGGTAAGAAATCAACATCCTTGAATATCATTCGACGATGCTTTGCAGGCTTATCTCGATCGCCACCAACCTGTGAAGGGTTTTTTGTGCGCAGAAAGGCATTGTTGTCAAACTATAAAAGAGTAGGGATATGTGGGGCGATGTACATATTTAAACATAGTTAATAATATTATCTTTGGTTCTTTTAAGAAAATGATGTAATATGCGATAAAATAAAATCATTTTAAGAAATTCAAAATAAAAACAATAACAAAATTAAAACAGGTACCTTGATTAAATATTAAATATTTAAGTAAAATGAATTAGGACTATGAGAATAAAAAACTGGCAACATCTTAAAACCAATATATTTTTTGTCCGCATTCTTTTGATCGAGCTAGACTCGCTGGGCGAGCAGTACAAATAATATATTTGTTGGACTAAAAGTGGACAAGTTTAAAAGGTCTGGTAAACGTTTTTTTTTGTAAAAAAGTAAGGGTAGAAATTACAAACTTGACCTTTACCTACTCAAAATACAATGAGATGTCATAAATCTTAAAATTTATTGTCGCTTTTTTACATTTCGATCTTTTACCCAAAAACGTACCGGAAAAAAGATTTCGATGCAAATGCAGTAACAAGAGGTTTACTTCTGACTGAACACTAAAAAGGGGTATTCTAGAGCCTGACTGTTACCGTAATCGTAAAAAAATCTTTACTTTTCTCCCGCAAGCAAAATTTAAATTTATGAATTTATTTTCAAACAAGTAACAATAAAACATGATGTGTAACACAATATTAATTACTATATTACTAATTTATTTTATTAATAGATTAAAATATGATAAAATAATTTCTGTAAGATCTGTTACAAAAAGAGTTAAAATTATGTTAAGCAGTATTATAAATTCGTATTTCTTGACTATAGTTCAAAGATCTTTTGGGCAAATTTATTTAAAATTCCAAAAATTCAGTGAAAACTGATTAGCATTAAATAAAAAAAGTAGTACAGAAATAACAAATGTAAATAGACTCTTTCGATTACTTTTATTGAGTGGGAGAAAGTAACTACAAAGGCAGCGTAACATTTGTTTATGGTTAAACATTTGGCCATTACCGGTTACCTCACTTAAGATTTTTGCAGCTTACATTATATGTACAAGTATATATTAGAGACATTTTGCACCTCTTAAAATAACAGACGTTTTTGGCCTCGTTATGGTTATCGTTATTAAATATAACGATTACGGTAGCAGTTTTAGACAGAGATTTTGCAGCCTCTTTTAAGAAATATATTTTGCGTCTGCGCTTTCGGCACATAACCTTATGTTTGCCTGTGGTTCAGCCATTTTAAAGTTAACGAAAAATCAGTATTTACTTTTATTCTTCATAAGATATAAATTCATATTTAAATATATGCAAACACTTCTGTTGATTTCATTTTTTAAAGTAGATGCAAACAATACAGTATAAGCAAATTCAAAAAGTAAGGTTAAGTTTGGTAGTAAAATAAAAGCAAGTGTGCCAGATTGTAACATCTAAATTAATTACTGATTTGGAATATCCGTAAAAGTGCAAGTCCGTTTTAATTTCTTAACACTATTTGAAATTTATTACTGCTATAGATTTTTCGCTAATTAGAGCCTATGTATAAATGATATTTTAATTAATACGGCAATAAAATTTTAACCTTTTAAATAATTGATATTAAAATTTCTACAATCCGGCAACCACGCAGTTTAACAATAACGATAACGATAACAATAAGCTCTTCGGTATTCATCCGTAATTAAAGGAGTCCGGTATGGTTAATAACGATAACGGATCATGTTTGCGTTACTGCGCAGTCTCAGAATAACGTTAACCACAACGGAATTGCAAAATAAGGGGTGCAAAATGTCTCTAATAATATGAGGTATTTGGTATTTACATACATTATTGATGCTAAATTAAAATTATATTGCACCAAGTAATAAAAAAATATTTTATTAAGATGTTTAGAACATATTTAACGATGTGCATTAGTTTAGGAATCAGGAGAAATAAACTGATCGAAATAAGTTAAGGATATTTTTCTATTTTATTACCTATATTATTATATTATTATATTTTAGATTTTTCGTCATACTTAAGTTTCTAACAGAAACCCTAATATCCCTAACCTATTTGGATCAGTTTATTTAAACGGTGATGGGATATAAATGAATAAAAGCTTCGATTCATCGTTTTAATTTCTGACAATCCCGTAACTCTTACGGCGGAAAAGGCGGCAACTGTGTAGACGTATAAATATTAGTAATACATTACCAATAACAACAAAATATTGCTAAGCTAAAATACAAAAACATATAAAAAACTCACAAATGTGCACCAGCCAGGAGTTTTGTCCCCTAGCCTTAAAAAAGTACGGAATCCGCTGATGCCTGAAAAAACTCCACAACTTAAAAGCGCGGGGTGAAAACCCACATATAAAGATCCGTCTTTACGGTATGTACTAAGCAGTGGCGTAAAGTAGGCAAAAACAGGCGTAGGCGAAGTCCGCGTGGCTCCTTTTATCTATGAAGATAGCAACAAAAGTTCAGTCCCTCAAAACTAAAAGGTTACCCTTTTAAAACACACTATATTCAGTTTTTTTCAATACACATAAAATACTGGCATAGGCAAATATGTACCTGCGAGCCGTCTCTAATAAAAGATTACAGTAAGAGAGCAAAAAAAAAAGAATCTACGATAAACTAGATCTTTTCGATACTTCAATTACGCTTGCTATTGTTTATCCTGCCAAAAATTATAATATAAAATAACAGGCATATAACATTAAAAATATAACATGTCGTATATCTCACATTTCGTATCTTCAACTGCAAAGCCTCCTAGCTGCGAAGCCCTCCAGACACGAGGCCTTAGGCTTCGGCCACGATAACAAGCGTAAGTGTCGAGCGAAAAGTATCAAATCTCTTTATGTTGCCGGAAAGTCACTACAATATTTTGTGGTAAACAGCGTCTTTAAACCAGTTTATACATATTAGAAACGCTTTGCGGATAATATTTGTTCATTTCGAGCGACCAGCGGCAAGGCCTTTTCGCTCAGGAATATTGCAGCCGGCTGATTTAGAAAAAAGTTCCTTTATTCTTGCATAAAGATCAATAGAAAGCGATGTCACATTCTCCGCTCTTACAGGCCGCTTCCTCTTAGTATCGTGGCTAAGGCCTTAAGTAACCGCCTACACCGACTACGCCTAGCTACGCTACTGATTCTAAGTTCCTTTCAGCCACCGTAATTAGAAGTAATTAAACGTGTTTGAGATCTAGGGGCTGCTTTTAAGACTACTGAAAAAGATAAAAATAAGATAAGGAGAAGTCGGCCCGCTAATAAATTTGGCAGCTTCTATCTTTTCACTAGTTCAACTAAAGCACTAATCATTACAATGTTGCCGTATTTTACTAAACGATAAAATGAAATCTTTACTTTTAATTTATTTTGGTTAATTTTAAACTATTTAACATAATTTAGTCTTGACACGATAGCACAGATTGACATATGCTACGCGGACAAATTCCGCTAGTCGCGTCTGCTGGCTTGCGTAAAGCTTAGTTCTTGTACTTTTTTAATTTATTTTTGGCTCTGGTCTCTTTCCGTCCAATTTGCCAGCTCTTCCGGACTATGTGTTTTGAGCTTCATAAATTGTCAGCTGTCAAAACAAGAGCTGCTACTGGTATTGCGTATAACCTATCACTGTCACTACTGACGCTTCCCGCGTCGCCCGCAACCGTCCTCGGCTGTTACGAAAACACCATGTGTACAGCACTTAGCTCCAGATAAAAGATACCATCAATTTAGCGTAAATATTTTCTCGTTCCTCGAGGGTAACAAACTTCCGCACAACTCCTTCAGTCGCCACTACCCGGGCTACTCTACTACTACTATCCTAGTTCTCTACGAACGTCCGCACTACTTCTAGGTCGAGAAAAGAGTCGTTCATATACTTACGAAATGTGATTTGCGAATTGAACGTGCTATAATTGGTTAAGTATACATTTACAACCAATTCTGAAATTTGAAATTGACATTTAAACAATTGGTTAAACTTCACTTATCAAATTTGGATTTGACAAGTGAAGTTTAACCAATTGTTTAAATGTCAATTTGAAATTTCCAAATTGGTTGTAAATGTACACTAACTTTTAAAGTGTCGTTTAAAATTGACCAATTAGAATACGTTCACCAATTCGCATTTCGTAAAAATATAAACTCAGTTTTACGCGAGCCAGCCGGCGTTAGATAGTTGCGGTATTAAAGGCTTAATCTGTCCGCGTAGCGTATGTCTAATCAGTGGTGATAGTTCTGTGCCATGGCATAGTCACAAAAACTGCAGCGTTATTGTCAGTCTTTCCCATCTTTTAAGGTAATACTTTAGAGGGCCTTGTCCTGTCAGGAAGGTTCACAAGGTGCAAGTGAGAACTATATCGGCCACTGCTTGTACAAGTAACTATACTAACGTGCGTTCATTTGAAAAGCCAAATTTGACGTTTTTCTGTATGTTTTTTAAACCTGATGAGCTCAACTGACGAATAAAAACAACAATTCGCTTTTTTCGTTATTAATCTCGTCACAGCGTACTTTTTACAGAGCTTTGATTTGATTTGATTATTGCATGACATTTATGTCAGATAGAAATTCTGGCTAATGTAAACAATGGAAAATGTATATCAGACATACATTTTTGACCGTTTACATTAGCCAGGATTTCTGTCTGTTTTAAATATCATGCAATAAATGTCAGATGTAAACCTACCATTAGTTATTGAAAAAAAATATGACCGTGGTGGCACTATCGCATTGTCTAAAAGGTGCTGTGAAATGCAAAAATTGCATGTTTTAGTGATTAAATAATGTTGACGAAACAAGGAAAAAGATGGGTTAAATATCTAACAATCCTACTTCTACGGAACTCTGGTTTTAGGCATAAACCTCTTCGATAAAAAGAAAGATAGCCTTGGAAAACATTTGCAAGCTTCCTGCCAAAGGATTTCAATTTTGCTTACTGTCTGTGCGCTTATAATGAAAGCAACTAAGATTTTCCTAAAGTAATGCGGAATGCTGATATAGGAAGTCGGTGCGAAAAAGTAGGGCAGTCGACGAGAAATCTTGATTTATTTAATTTTTAAAATATTATTTGGAACACCATATATATTTTTTCATTTATAATAATCATTTTTTTTCTTTCAATAAAAATACATAATATTCTTTTCAAGCTATCTCTGAAATATTGCAAATAATGTCATTTATTATAATTATATTTTTGGATAGAAAGTAGGCCATGATAAATTATTCATCAAGTTTTATTGACAATCTTAATTTAACTTTTGTATTTTATTGTCTGCAATGGCGCAAAAGCATTTATAAATTTAATAACGCAAATAAGTATCATCCAATTTTAAGAGTAAACTAATTTTGTTTAGATATTTTGCCCTAAAAGGTCTTAATTACCCGTTTATTTGTTAATAAGCAGAAAGCAATTATTTTAACGTATGCAGGTAAGTAAAAGACGGCAATGGAAAACAATTGCAAGCTATTTGTCAAACGGATTAAGTTTCGCTGGCGTTTGTTTTTCATGGTCATCGTTGAGTCTGGCAAATGGAAGTCAGTTTTTGTGTAAACATACAAAAGTATGAGTTTCCTATAAAAAGCGCAAGATGTTTTTTCTTCTGGTTTAAGACTTTTTTTCTGTGCGCTTATGATAAAACCCTTAAAACCACTCAAAAAGTTGGGAAAGGCCGACAACGAACGCTACAGGTTTTGTGATCCAACGAGCGAACCTCGGAGCATATACCATGTCAATGTACGAAATTATCACTCAGGACGCTTATTCTTGAATCTCCGGGAGGGGAACACTCCCAGGAACTTTTATGGGAGAGGTTATAGAACGGCGGAAACGAATTTTCTCCACCTCAAGAGGTGGAGAACTTTTAGTTCCCGGGAGTTGCTTGCTCACAGTGAACTTTTCTTTTTTTAAGAATACTGTTTTGACAATATTTTAGTGAACTTTACTCACTTCCCGCAAAGTTCTCCTCCCAGAGATTCAAGAATAAGGGTCCTGAAGCCTAAAGATCTGAAAGAAGTACTCTTGACTTCAGAAGATATAAAAAGGCTAGCTCCCCGAAATATTTCCAGGCGCCCAAAAACTTTGGGAATTGAGGGGATTAACTAATGTAGGGTATCCACAAAAGATCTTTTTAGGTGGAAGTGGGAGAAGGGCTAGCTTAAGGCCAACGATCACATTCAATACAATACAATACAATGATTAAAGCAACTAATATTTTCTTAAGGTATTGCGCAATGCTGATAGGGAAAGTCGGTGCGAAAAACTAGGCCAGCTGACTAGGTTGCCAAAAAATGTTCTGTTTCTATGGCTGCAGTGTCTATTCGGTGAGTTTTGGTCCTGTGATGTCATTAGGTTAGTTTAAAGATTTAATTACTTTAAACAGAATCCTAATAATAAGCTCTGCTTATCCAATAATCAATTCGTAGTAATTTCTATAATAAACCTGTTTGGCTTACTTTCGTTTTCTTCATTAGATATGATTCTCAACCTATAGAAGTAAACCAGTCCTATTCCATTATATAACAGATTTGACCGGAATTCCTTGCAGTGCATACACAACTGCATAATACATGTATCTTATTTCACTTTATGCGTAAGTAATACACATATAATTTTAAATTTTATTATTATTAGCTTTTAGCTTTTTGCTATGTGATTTCTACATATTTTAAAATCTTAAATAGATCAAGCTGATCTGTTTATTGGTTTAATATACAAATTTCATAGCAAGCTTTTGACAAAGACCCTTTAGAAAAATACATACAGGGTGTTTAATTATTGCATAAGAAAAGTTAAAGGGCGCATTCATTGGATAATTCAATAAAACAAGGTTAATTTCATATAGGTCCGGAAATCCATCGTTTTGAGGATGTTAAACTTAAAAAAAAATACTGGTAATTTTTTAAGGTTACAGGTCACAGCCCCATCTTGATTAAATTTGAACGTGAAGCCACGTGCGCAGAAATGTAACGGAATTCGCCGCGCCGATTACCGCGCCACATAGCCCAACATAGCGCGGACGTGTACGAAATTCACGTCGTTTCAAGGGCTTGGTGAATGATTCTGCTGGGGATTCAGAGCTTGTCGACTTTTTGCAACAAAGGAACGCGCAAATAGGTTGGTTCGTTCGGACGAATGTTTGGCAAATTGTTGCAAGTCTGGAAGCAGCATAGGGCAAAACGGATGAATATTGGCTCATCCAGGATCGTAAAGTAATTCTAGGCCTAAATAGATACATTAAATTTAGGAATTATTTATTTATGTTTCTTCCGAAAAATTTTCAGAACGGCGACAAGTCCAATATAGGATCATTTTTATCCAATTAGAATGTGTATAAAAAGAGATGCTGGCATCCGACAAAGCACGAACCATTTTTAAAGAATCCAGTGTTAAAACAGGTGAAGTTTTTTTGTCATTTACTCTTTATTTGGTAATGTAATTTGACTTTATGTATTAAGGATATATGATCGATATTTAGTATAGGTTATATTAGGTAATATGGTTTTGGCATTATTGTATATCATTAAAAAAAAACTCCTAAAATTGCAAAAAATAAAATAAGATCCTAATACATCAATATCTTCTAAACTCGATTTTAATCCCGGCTTATTGAGCCGGAATTGCAGATAATAACCACCATTTTCAATATTCTTTTTGATATATAAAATAACAAAAAAAAATTTTTTGTTCTGGTAATAAGAAAAAAATGCTTCAAGAAATATAACATAATACTATACATTTCACCAGGATACGCACGGCCACGGCTCGTTGCGATGATAGCTCGACCTTTAATCGTATTATGGATAATTGAAATTTATCATGCGGGGCATGTTATTATTAAGAGCTGTGGCTTTCACAGGATTTTTTCATCATTTACAATAATATTTTTAATAATATTAAGAAAAAAATCGATTTTTTTAAATCAGTCAGATGTACAGAGTGTCCACGGATGGGGTTTACAAGAGGACAAATGGATGGACGATCTAATTTTTCGACAATAATTTATATTTAATAAACATTTTTGCTTGTAAAAGAATATGATTCACGAAGATAAAATGTTAATTTTTCTATACAGGAAACGCAAAAACTTAAAAAACATGCTCCAAGAGTAAACTACCTTTACTTTCCATTTCTAAGCAAAATATCATTTGGATTTTTTTTTAATATTTTCGATGACTGTATTAATGTTACAGGAGCATTAAAAGTTTCATAAAACTGGTTTTGGAATTAGCAAACATAATTTATTTTAAAATTTTTACAATAAAATGACCTAAAAACCCATAACTTGTTTATTAAAAACCTGCTTTCTCTCAAACACAACACATTTTTTTAGCGAATATCGGGCGTGTTTGCAAAATTATGAATTTCAATAAAATTTTGTTTTATTATTTTTATCGATTACAAACGTTATTCTAAATAAATTTTCCAAATGAAAATTTGCTTAAAAATGAAAAATAAAGGTAGTTTAATCCTGAAAAAAAATCATATTTTTTAAATTTTTGCGTACAAAATCAAGATGTTCTCTTCGTGAATCATATTTTTTTACAAGCAATCGTTTTTATGAAGAATATATTTTTTATACATTTCTCCTCTTGTAAACCTTATCCGTGGACACTCTATATACAGTCCCATTTAATAATCAAATAAATTTAGTTATTTTGAAATTTTGTAACTGTATCATGTATCACACCCCTTTAAGTTTCTTTAATAACAATAAAAAAATGGTTGCTTGGAAGTTAACTCTTGGGCATTCGGTATATCCATATCCATACACTATTTTTAAGGTACACGTCAACTAGCGACGGGCGGGCGGATATGCCGCATCGCTAGCGTGTTACCCTCTTTGTAAATAAATTAGAGTGCGTCCATTATAGGCGCGTCGCATTGGAGCATCCGGCAGGGGATTTAGGTGTTGAAAAACGTGATTTAGGTGTTGAAAAAACGTTCCATCCGCCCGCCCGTCGCTAGTGGACGCGTACCTTTATGTGTTATGAAAAGAACAAATACAAAACTTAACATAACAAATAACCATGCGTGTAACAATTAAAATAACTTACTTTTAGATGCCCAAGAAGTCCCATTATGTAAATTTTTCAAATAATCCTCCATATCATTTTTGCAACTGGAATTTTCCAAATTCGCCACTCGTTCAGACCAATTATGTTGATCGTACAATCCTGAGAACCACTTCATTTCTGCGACTGGTTCTTCCATAGTTTTTCCTGCAACATACCTTTGTGAAAACGTAGACGGTGCGGGAAATTGAATACCATTTGAAAGATAGGACAGATCGGAAGAGTTGTAAGTATATTTTATAGTAGTGGGCTCACCATCAGCCTTAGGGGCGCTCCACACCGCAGTTAACGTTACACTTAATATTATTTTATATAAAAACATAGTTATAAACTTTTACTTTTTAGGCAATAGATTATTAATAAAAATATATCGTGCTAATGAAAACGAAAAAAAAAAACACGCGCTTAGTTCACTAGACCCAAAGAAATTTAAACCAGGAAAGGAAAGTATGTCTCGCCGATTATTTTACATGTTTGTCGAGTCGGAAAAGCTAAACGGGACGGCAGTACCGAAGGTCTCTTGTGAACTACTTGTAAGAAATTGTTTGAATGTTATCACTTCGTTGCGGTTACCACTTTCCATTTCTATCGATGGCCGCTATTGCTGGTGTTCTTGCGTAATATTTACTTATATTATTGGTAGACCGAAAAGACAAATTACCAGAAGCAAGATCTTCTGTTAGGAGTTTGAAATACAGTGCAACGTTTATAACTGTTACGCCCTAATGCATCGTTTATATTTAATTAAAATTAGTTGCTTAATCTGGTTTAAATCCACTATTCGTTAAGCACTAACTTAGGAAATTTTTACACCGAGGAAGCGCCGTTGAATATTAAATATTATATTGTAACTTTTATGCGCAACATATTTTTGATTATTAAAATTTATTAGAGGGTTTTATTTATTAATATTTAATAGTAAAAAATGAAAATTGTTTGCGAATTTACTGCTAATTTTTAGACCGAGTAAACTGCGCAAAAACTATAATGGCTTGTAACTTCGATGCGCAAAATGTTTTGCTTATCGAAATTAATCGGAGGGCTTCATTTGTAAATACTTGAAAGTAGATCAATAAAACTAAGGTACCCAAACAACAAAAACTTTCCACTGGGCAATCCCCCAAATAAGTAAAGCACGGGTCTCGCGATGCTTTATGTCCGCTCCACAGCTTAACCATTGTTTGGTAGTGTATCCCAGCTCTGCAGCAAGGTCAAGAAATAGTGTCGACGCATGCTTTACTTATATGGGGGATTGCTCAATGGAAAGTTTTTGCTGTTTGGGTATTTTTTCATCCCCGGGTCAGCTTCGTAAATATAGGAAGCTAAAACTGGCGACTAATGTTGATCTGTTTGCTACAAATTTTTCGGCTACTTATGCTAGGAAGGAGTGTGTCTTGTCCTCATACAGGGAAACTAATAAAGTAAATATAAATACTGTGAATATTTCTTTGATTGATGTTCTCGATAAAATAGGTAAATTAAAAACTAAATTTTCTCATGGGACTGATGGCATTCGATCTGTTTTTTTAAGTCTGTGTGTTTTCCCTAAGTAGACAATTGCATTATATTTTTGTCCTTATCCCTAAATACCTGCATTTTTCTAGACTATTGAAAGAATAGTTTTCTAACACCTATTTATAAGTCAGGTGATCGAGAAGATAGAGGTATTTGCATTCAATCAGCAATACCTAAATTCTTTGGTGAGCTTGTTTCAGATTAACCCTCGTGGCTGTGTAAAGGTATAATAATACGTAAATAGCATAATTTTGCTCAGGGTATAGCTCTACGGTCACTAATTTATTAACATACGAGCATTATCTGTTGGATGCGTTCAAAAGGGGTCAACAGGTAGACGCCGTGTATACCGATTTCTCGAAGGCATTTGACAGAGTTGATCACAAACTTCTTGTGAACAAGCTTCGAGCTCTTGGCTTTGGAGATCACTTAACTAAGTGGATAGAAAGTTTTTTGACTGATCGATGTCAATATCTTCGTATAAATAATTATATTTTCAAAGAAATTCATGTATATTCAGGGGTTCCACAGGGTTCTCATTGTGGACCACTATTTTTTAATTTATTTACTTACGATATTGAAGATGTAATTGACCATTCAGAATATCTTTTGTTTGCTGATAATTTAAAACTGTATAAAGTAATTAAAGACTGCTCGGATAAAGATTGTTACTATTAAGAACATAGTTCAGGGTGGTTTAAGCAATTTGGGATTTATTACGAGAAACAGCAAACATTTTGCGCCTACGCTGTTAAATTGTTGTACTGTGGTACTCAGGTTTAAAATATGCCTCTGTGGTTGGGCTTCCCATTACCAATGAAGTACTCACGAAATTGAATCTGCAGCGTAGATTTCTACGTACTTTAACTTTTAAAGCTGGAATAATTCATCGAAATAATTTTTATATTGATTATAGCCTAGTATCAGCTTTTAAAATTACTACTTTAAAAACCGCAAGACTCTTGCTGATGCTATTTTCTTTTATAAACTTGTAAATGTTTCTTGCCCATTTTTTTCAAAAAATCCTTAAATACACTGCACAGAACTCGTGGCAGCGTGTTGTTCAATGTTGCGTTTCATCATACGAATTATTTTAGATGACTTTATTTGTAAAATTTAATAACCCAAAAATAACAATCCAAGCCGTTTGCAAAATTATTTCAAATAAGGAAATGGAAATTAAAATAAACAGGTTGCCCAGGGACAAAAAAACTATGACATTTAAAAGCCTTAAATTCTTTTAAATAATAAAATAATCAGAAGGCTTCATTTTCAAAGATTTAATAGTAAAAAATTAAAACCAGTCCATTTGGAAATTTATTGCCAGTTTTTTCACCGAAAAAGCGCCGCTAGATATGTAATATATTTATCCATAACTTTTTTGCGCAACAGGGCTTTGTTTATAAATATTTAGTAGTAAAAAATGAAAATCCAAGCCGTTTGCGAATTTGTTGTAAAATTTTACCCCGAGAAAGCACCGCGCAAGCTATAATAGCTTGTAACTTGCAACAATGCGCAAATTTTTTTATTGTCAAAATTTATTAGAGAGCTTTATTAATCCATATTTAAAAGTAAAAAATCAAAATTTAAGCCATTCGTTTCGTCCCTGGGCCACCTCCTAATTTTAGTCGACAGTTTGGTATTTGTAAATAAACAAAGCTTAAATTGGCAACTTAAATTAGGAGGTGGCTCAGGACAAAAACTGGGGCTCTAAGAGGCCCTATTTTTTTAACTAAAATTTATGAAAGGGCTTTATTTATACAGGGTGTAACTAAATAAGTGTAAAACATTTAAGGAGGTGATTCCTCATTGAAAAATATGAAAAAAGTTCCTATAAACATGCATAGTTTCTAAGATACAGGGTGTCCAACATTTAGGTTCAACATTCACCTTCTTTAATCTTCAGTTGACCTTCACTTTTTAATGTCATTAGATAGTCCTTAAAAAGTTAAGATAAGAAAGTAAAATTAATTTTGCTCTATCTTTAACTGTTTTTGCCCAGTAAATCGTCAAAATTCAAAAATTCCGTCCCAAGAAACATGCAATAAAGTGGTTTTTATTTTTTTCTTAAAAACGAAGCAAGATACAAAAAAATTTTAAGAGATAAAAAGTTGTATTTTCAGTTGCTTATTCTAAAAAAAAAAATAAAAAGTTACAAAAAGTCATTGGCGTACATTTTTTTACAATTATTTTCGATAAGATGTCCCGTAAGACGCCACTGGACTTAATAATTTTAATTTAATTATGCCTAACTTTTTTTATTTAAAAGTTTAACACCCTGTATCTTGGAAAGTATGCATTTTCGGACCCATGTTTATAAAAACTTTTTTCATATTTTTCAATGAGGAATCACCTCCTTAAATGTTTTACACTTATTTAGTTACACCCTGTATATTTTAATAAAAAAGAAATCCAGGTCATTCGCAATATTTTTACCGCGAAAAGTATAATAACTTGTAACTTCAATACGCATATGTTTTTAATTATCGATATAAAGTCTCCATACTAAAAAATCAAAATCCAAGCTATTCGCAAATTCATTGCAAATTTTACACCTAGGAAGCGCCGCGCAAACTATAATAGTTTGTAACTTTAATGCGCAAAATTTTTTGATTATTGAAATTTATTGGAAGGCTTTATTCATAATTATTTAAAAGTAAAAAAATAAAAATCCAAACCGTTCGAGAACTTGTGGCAAATTTTTACAGAGGTGTTTTTAGGAGGTGAGAAAAAAAGAATCCGCTGTTAATTTCATTGTAAACTTTAAAGGGTGCCGCCTTCTGTATTTTTCGTAAATTAAAAACAGAAATAACTTCTTTGAGCCTCTTTATAAGTAACTTTGTGAGAAGAATTTTTCTTCTCATATGCATTTTACATGAAAAGACATACTTCGTAAAAGTCTAAGCTGTACAGGGCGTTTTAGAATTAGATGTTAATCTTTTAGAGTGTAAATCTTCAGGTGATTTTAAGAACAAAAGTTAAAATAAACCTGTTTTCTAAGTGTCTTAACTTTTAAGATACAAAGTGGTAAAAAAATATATACTTTTTTTTTACTTCAACATCCTGTATCTTAAAAGTTAAGACGTAAGCACTAAAGGGGTTATTTAAACTTGTGTTTTTAAAATCACCTTACGGTTTTTATAGCTTCAACCTAGATACTGAAACACATCAAGTTTTATTTTTAGGGGGCACATTTTTGTGTCAAAATTAACTTGTCCAGGGTTATCCCCTTCTACCACCAACACAAAAGGTCATCTTATCTTAAAGGATTTTAAAATTATCTTTTTAACCAATATTAGTTCTTCAAAATCGGTTTAGTAGTTCACGAGAAAATATACTTACCTAAATGTGCAATATTTGATAAATTTGATTGTTTTCTGTTTCTTCGGTTTAACCGGTAACGACCTGAGCTTTATTATTTAAAATGGGACACTCAGTATATTTTTATTCATTTAAATACAAAACGTCATTTCGAGTACTTTTTCAAGGTATACCTTTATTATATAAATTAATAGAAGAATAAACATTTTATCGTGAATGTAACCGTGGTTCAGAATCCACTTTAGGCTGTAGGTTCCGTCTGCCTGACATTACCCAAACGTACAAACGACAGGGCGCACAAGAAGCCGAGCGGCTTCAGTGCAGGGTTACCCCGGTCTTCTTCATAGGTCTAAGATATAGGGCCGGCTCAAAATAGATATTTTGTTTTTAATTTATGCAAGATACAGCAAGTAACGCCCTCATTAACAATAAATTGGTGAAAAATTCTTATTTGTCACCTGCTAAAACCCCATAATGCCATATTTTGCTACAATACTCCTATTATTACCAAAACTATTTATCCAACCAGAAACTAAAACCAAATTTAATTTTTGTCACTCTGTATCTTCGAAATCCTCCACTTTTGAGACTATACGATAAGTTGAGATAGATCATCATATTTGAGTCTCGAGAAATTTGTAGCAGCACTTTTCCACCCTTCTAGGGACATTCTGTATAATCAGGAAATATTATATTTATTTAATATTTAATCTTGGTATAATACGTTACTACACTATTATGTACAATTATATGCAACCATGTATTGTTGATTGATTTTGACAAATGTCAACCGCGAATATTAAATAGGAAAAGTTGAGCGGTTGGAAAAAGATTCCCGGCCTAGGCCGGTCGCATAAATATACGTTTTTTTTTATCTTTTTGACATCCCACGAAGGTCTATGCCTAAATGCCAGAGTACCGTGGGTGTCGGGTTATCAGATGTTTAACCCATCGTTCCCCCTGTTCCGTCAACGTTGTCCAAGCACTGAAACATGCAGTTGCATTTCACAGCACCTTTTCTTAGTAACGCCTTCAACCTACAGCAATAATGCATTTTAGAGGTACCAAAACCATAGAAATCAGAGGGTCTTTCCAGTGACGAAAATTTTTGTGCGTCACGGTCCAGGGCTTGAAGCTCTTGAACTGCTCTAAAAAGTTAGTCACTGGAACGCATCCTTAGACAAGGAGAGAGAGAACTTTAAGAAATTTTAAAATTTCGTTGTTTTTAACCTTTCTTGGCTTTATAATAATAATCTCTTTTAATATCTAATTCCTTTTCAAATAAATAATTTTAAAAAATCCATCTTTAACCATAAAAAATCACGTTTGAAGCACAAAAACCAAAGAGGGGTTGGTGCATGAGGGGCAAGGGGAAAGAAAAACGGAGTAGCTCAGGTGCATAACACTTTCCGTCACTGGAACGCCATAAAGTAGAACGAAATGCTCCTGAGCTACTCGGGAGCGCTCTATTTGCGTCGCTGGAACGCCACTCAGAGGTGGGGAGAAAGCCAAAGCCGATTTGTTAACACGGCACAAAATAGTATTCGCGCATGGTAACATGGCGCAAAGAGCAATATGTATTTTTTAATATCGGTTTTAATGTAAAGGTTCGCCATCTAGCGTATTCGACAAAACAAGTTAATAATACTCCTGTAATGTAGGTAACTTTAAAAAAAAGAGCCAAAATTTGGTAATTATACGCTATATTTTTAATAAATGTTGCGTCATCTAGCGCTTTTGGCCATACAATTCAATAATGTATGTAGCTTGTTTAAAATAAGCAATAAAAACAAAACACATTCATTTATTGGGCATTCATCAAAACATGCTAATTTTCCGAATGTACGATAAACGTGACCACCACAAAGCCTTTTTGCGCATGATTCAAATCGATGTTTGGGTCCGTTGCTCATACTTTTTGAACGCATTTTTCGGCCATTTGCAACCGCGTTTCTCATATGTAATATTCCTCTTTTCCCTAAAACTTCTTTAACTAAAACGTTTTAAAAATATCTGGATTGCAGTCCGATCGGAGAAAAATATATTTTTTTAACGGTAGTAAAAATATTTTTAACTTTTAATTATTAATACAGTGAAGATATAAAAGTCTCTCTCCCTTATATCTTTTAAATGGGACAAGACATCGAGATCGGGTAAAATTTGGTGAAAAGGTTGTCACTTAAACTACTTTTTGGCATAAAAATGATTCCAGTTACGTAACCTAGTACCAAGGGGGCACAAGCATTTTTTAAATGTAAAGGGGGGGCAGGTAGCATCTCGTTTAAAAGGCCTTTTAAGTCTCTATTTATCGCCGTCCTATTTATAAAAATGAGCTAATTCGTTTTGGAGTTACAAGTGTTTGTGGTTTAGCTCCAATTTGTACATACACTGCGGTTTTTAAAGATCTCTCTTTCATAACTTTTGAATAGGACAAGATATCGAGGTCGGATAAAATTTGGGTAAAAGAGTGTCATTTAAACTACTATTTGGCGGTCACGTAGCCTACTGTCAAGGGGGTACTAATAAACATTTTTCCAAATGATAAGAGGGGTTCCAGACTTACAAGCCAATGCCATTAAAACCGCATTGTTTTACACTATCTAAGTGAATTTGAAGATTTTTAAAAACAAAGTATCGTTAAGTAGAGAATTAAGACATTTAACCCAAGGTGGTACATAAACCCCCTTTCCATATGAAAAAAAAATTGCTAGTGCCCCCTTGGTACTAGGTCATTTTTATGCTAAAAAGTAGTTTAAGTGATACCGTTTTACCTAAAATTTAACAAAATTTAACACACCTCGATATTTTGTCCCATTCAAAATATGGATTACAATTTTGTTTTTTACACATAATTTGAATAAAAATTGTAAATAAAAAACTTTTGTAGTAATTATTATCAATTATATATCTGTCCCTTATTTTGTAAAAAATTTAAGTTACATTGATCAGTTTTAATTAAAAAAAAAATAACTAAAAAATGATAAAGGTATCCAAATTAATATGGAATAGGTACCCAAATATGGAATACTATAAACACCTTAAACAAAGTTAAACCTATTTAACAAGAAACTTTTTGGAAACTTTGGTATAACACATAAAGTAACAAATTAAACAAAAAAAAAATCACAGATCCAGGCGTCAGACTCTGGATTCAGCGCAATTATTGTACCCAGAGCCCACACCAACGCTGTGGGAGGAAGGAAAGACCTTCGCAAGCAGCAGTTCTAGATAGACTTGGGATAAAAGAACGAACAAAGTGGGCAGTTTGGGTCCTGTCCAGTTGGACCGTATAGGGATGCATACGTGCGGCACCACGAGTTTCTCTATTGGAAACCACCGTAAGTAAAGAAACTTACTGGACAATTCCTCAGAGCGAAAGCCACAGAAGTACCTATAATAACACGATAAATACCCCACAGGCCAACGATGAGCGAGTGAAATAAGCCTCTCTGTAAGGGAAGGTTTATTTATGAGACGAACAGCCCGTGTTTTACTTGATTTTTGTTTCCTGATTCTTTTCCTGCGTTATCAGAGGCTTTTTAAATAATCAAAAAACCTAATTATGAAATAGTCCATATTTGTGTATAATGATCTGTCCGTATTTGGATTTTCCATCGACTTTAAACTAATTTTTATATTTTTTTATTTAACAGGTTAAGCGCCACGGGTTTTGGACTATACTTTCTCCACGGACCAACATATTTTTTGTCAAATTCTTTTACGGTCACATATTTTATAGCAATTCCGCCCTATAATAATTTTTTTAGAAAAGTATTTTTTCAAAAAAACGAGCAGACACCGGTGTCTGCTGTGGCCCAACAAATTTATAAGCGGCAGACACCGGTGTCTGCTTTGGCCCAGAAGACATCTTAGCAGACACCGGTGTCCGCTTTGGCCTAGGACAACAAAAATGCGAGCAGACACGACAATTCACGATGTGTACCCGAACGTTTCTGACAAGTCTATTCCTATTCAGTTCTATTTTTGCTTGCTAACAGTGAATTTGTGTGGTTCACAAACAATGAGTAGCCGTTCAAAACGCATCCTAAAGCTAGCTTTAGATGAAAAGCTGTATTGCGAAGGTAAGTTTAGAGTTACAAATGAGTAAAAAGATGCTAAAATGTTTGAATATTTTAGATGATGATGATTCTTCAAAAGAGCCATTCTCGGCCGATTCAGATGACGATCCCGGGTATGTCCCATATAATAGTAGTTCTGGCAGTTCTTCCGATGATTCGAATGATCAAAACTATAATAAGAATAATAAAAGGAAGGTAAATTTTTTACAAAACGAAAACGATCCCGGTCCGTCTTGTTCTTTTGTAATTAGACGTCGTAGCCCCCTTGTTCCTTTATAAACAAGCGCCGCAGGTTAACGAGGAGTGAAAATCAGTTTGAAACTAGAAAAGTTGAACATGCACCTATTACAGAAAATGAGATATTAGAGACCGAGTCTGAAAGTGTGGAAATCCAACCAGATTATGAACATAATATCCAAGTTAATTGCGAAACGGAGGAAAGCGAGCTACGCGAAAATGACAATGAACCTGAACTACGAGATTTATCAAAATCTGTTTGGGGTCCTCCACAAGGAAAGCATCAGGCGTTTGAAGAAAAATTTGTGGGTGGCATAAATCCTGAGTGGCACTGTGCATTGAAGGGTGAGAAACCAGTTGACTATTTTCTTGCTCTACTAGACTTTGATATTATCGACCTAATGGTACAAGAAACTAATCATTACGCGACACAATTTGTTACAGAAAATGAAAACATTTCTAACATGTCACGCATACAAACATGGCAGCCGACCGATAGAACAGAAATAATACATTTCATAGGTCTATTGGGGTACATGGGAATTGTTAGAATGAATTCTATTAGAGATTATTGGTCAACAAAATGGATTTTGAAGAATGATGTTGCCCGCAGTGTAATGAGTCGAAACAGATTTGAGTTGCTACTGAAAATGCTCCACTTTTCAGATAATAATTTATGCCCTGAAGGCGATCGCTTGTACAAAGTTCAGCCACTCTTAGATAAGCTCATCAAAAATTATCAAAAAGTGTACACACCCGGTAAAACATTTTGTATTGATGAGACCATGATACCGTTCCAGGGAAGATTACTGTTCAAACAATACAATCCTCAAAAAACTCACAAATATGGAATAAAAATGTTTAAATTATGTTCTGATGGTGGCTACACATGGAATATGAGTGTTTATGCTGGAAAAGAAAAAGAACAGAAACCGACAGTCTCAGTCTCTACAAATATTGTTTTAAGTCTATGTAAAGATCTGTTGGAAAGTGGTAGAGTTTGTGTGATTGATAACTGGTACACAAGCCTTCAACTTGCGCATATACTTTTGGACAAGAAAACACATTGCTTGGGTACTTTGCGAACCAACCGTACCGGAAACCCCCTGACGTTATAAAGAAAAAACTGAAAAAGGGTGAAATTATAGCCCAAGAAAATGAAAGAGGTATATGCATTCTCAAATGGCGCGATAAGAGGGACGTGTTACTTCTTTCCACCCACCATACCGACGAGACAGTTCAAGTTCAACGCAAAGGGAAGCAAATTAAAAAACCAAAAGCAGTCATTGATTACAATATGGGTAAAAGTTCAATCGATGTTTCCGACCAAATGTCAAGCTATAGTACCGCTTTGCGACGAACCATACGATGGTATAAAAAGCTGGCTATTGAAGCAATTCTGGGTACCTCCATGGTTAATGCACATTTTATTTTCAAAGAAGTTGAAGAAACTGACATGTCCATAACTGAATTTCGTTTGAGCGTTGTAGAAGATTTGTTAAAGTTTGAGGTGTCAAAAGATCATCAAGATCCTAAATCTGCGCGGGGTTTACGAACACATGTATTTAGCAAATTAGATTGTAAAGCTAGAGAAAACAGAAAATATTGCACGGGTTGTTATAAAAAAAAACAAGCAGGTTTACTCGAAAAAGTAAAGTTAAGAAAGTAATAACATACTGCATGAACTGCGAAGGAAATCCCAGATTTTGTTTGGAATGTTTTAATGGATTTCATAAAAATTAGGCTAACTTACATAGGATTTCTATATTGTTCATAATAAAATATTTTATTTTTAAGGATACCATGTTTCTTTTGTTATTTAAAAAAAAACTTAATTTTGTTTATTTTTACTTTGTTTCTTAACAACTTTATTTCGAAAAAGTTATACATATTTGATTTTATTAATAAAAAAACACCTAAATTTGTTTTCACATTTTTTATATAAAAAAATCCCTAGCAGGAACCTGATACCGTCGTTGTCTTCCCCAGGGCCACAGCAGACACGCTGGCATATTAAACCAAATAAAAGCGTGTCTGCTCGGCTCCGCCAGCTTGACATAATTTGAAGGCAACAGCAGACACGGGTGTCCGCCGTGGCCCACGCTGATAATAACCTAGCAGACACCGGTGTCCGCCATGGCGCTTAACCTGTTAAGAAAGTAATAGAATCAAATACCATTAAAACCTACAACAGAATATCTAAACTATCTCTAAAAGTTATAAAAACAGTATTTTGTGCACTTTTTGTACAAAAAAATATATATTTTTAAAATACCTTAAAAAATTTATAAGCAAGCGATAAAACAAAACGTTACTACAGCGACAAAAGGGCTTACACTATGGCATGTGTCCTTGTCTACTCGCGTATGGACTTAAAAAAGAGACAATCCCCTTTAATTGCGTGTGTAAGTTTTCATTTAAAAGAAATGCCGGTATTCCATATTTTGTCACTTTCCTCTATAATCACTGTATATCCATTAGCAATTTTAGGAAAAGAAAACACAGATAATTTTAACAGATTTAATTTTGACAAACAGCAAATTACAATATTACAAAGATTTATTGTTTTTCACAATTTTATATCAATATTAATAATTAACTTCTTATCTATTAACACTGACTTCGCTTCTGGAAAAATTGTTTTTGACTTTTTAAAACTCCAAATTTTGACATGTATATCTGAAAGCAGGTAAGATGATGGATGATGCTCATTATAGTGTATGAGCCAGCAATAAAATAGACGTCTTAAAGGCACTTTAAAAACCTACTATGTTCCTTTTGACCATTTCATATTCATACCACCATAATATATTATGTATGTAGGCGACGCTTTACCCATCCTGTCAATTTTGACATGTTTCGGGTGTCGGACTGGGCGAACGCGTTACCTTTTTGTTGGATAAGTTTACCAAAATGTTTTACATGCAATTTTTAAACGTTGTGCCACAAATGGTAAGCGTTATAGTACCAGACCATAAGGCCCAAAATTAACATGTTTCCCTTACCATTTGTGGCATAATGTTTAAAAATTGCTTGTAAAACGTTGTGTTAAACTTGTCCAACAAGAAAAGTGACGCGTTTGCCCAGTCCGGCACCCGAAACATGTCAAAATTGACAGGCTGGGTTATAGTGCCGCTTCATATATGGCAGTATGAATATTCGTGGTAGACTCGTCAAAATAAAGAACCCTTTTAAATGGTTTTAAATAGGGTTATTTTGATGAAGCCCATTTCATTGCTGGCACCAGTAGCGCAGCGAGTAGAGGCGGTACGCCCCGAGCTTCCAGTTGAAAGTGGCCCCCAAAAGGGGTTTTATAGAAAAAGAAAGATGAAAGTATATGTTTTGTGGTGAGTAACTAGAATTTTTTAGTGAGAAAGGTTCCTTGTTTTGAGGTAACGACCTTTTTTTTTTTGGTTGTCAACTGTTGTGTTACAAAGAAAAGAGGTAAGTATTTTTTTTGTTGCCAAATTTTTTCCACAAAAAACATTTATTTATTGTAATGGTTGAGCCCCGACTTTACTTTTCGCCCCGGGCTCCAACACCTGTAGCTACGCGACTGGCTGGCCCAGGCACTATTATCATAGTGTTGATTCTTGTGTAGAATAAAACACATTTTGCTTGGCAGAATAAAACTGTTTCTAACGCATTATAGTACTTATAATCGTTTTAAAGTTAGATAGTCTAGTCTTAAGTAATATAACAGGCAGTTATTGCACCTATTAGATGAATTTTAAAACCCTATTAAGGAAATGTAAAAAATGTGTTTTTTGGTTGAGAACCATTTTTATATATAGGCCAGTAGCGAAGTCAACCATAAACAAAATACCAATTAACAAGGAATAAATTTACACCCCTTAATTTATTTATTTTTCAACGTAAAAAATAAATAAATATATTGGTTTGTTATGTTCAATTTTAAAGTTTCCAAACATGTTATTAGACATTTATATTCTTTTAGGATGTACCAAGTGTCACGTAATAAATTGACACCCCTCTTAACTTTTTTATTGTTTATCGTACAAAATAAATGAAAATATAGGTTTGCCGGGTTAATTCCGCAGTTTTTAAATCAGTAATCACATTCTATTATCTCTTAAGATTTACAGAGTACCCCAAAAAATAAGATTTCCCAAACACCGTGTATATTATAAAATATTTAGGAAGATTACCACATTTCATAAATGTAGTTCAATAGAGATATCGCCATTTGAATAAATTTTTAATTTTCATTAAAAAGTAATTAATTAACATCCCTCAACTTTTTTATTTTTTAATGTGTAAAAAAATAAAAATACAGTTTTGTTGAGTAAATTCTGTAGTATTTGTTTTTGTCAGAAGAATGCTATTATCTCTAGCAGAGTTGAGTCGAATACTGAAATATTTTCTTATTTTTTTTTGAATAATCTTCCCTTAAAATTTGTCGGTAAAGTTAATGGACACCCTGTATAAATAAAATTTATATTGTTAAAAAATACAAATAAATATTTCCCACTGCCTTTAAGTAAGACCGCACAAATGGCTGACTTTTTATTTTTACTGTGAATGAAAATAAAATTTATTTATTGATCCCGAAAATATCGGGATTCGAAGATTTCGGGACTGTACAATACTGCACAAATGCTGACGTAATTCATTTTTGTTCCTTACGCGGTCTGTCTCGTCTCGCAGTTTTACAATGACTAATGCCAGGTTTCCACGGGCTACATTTTGAAGTTAATGTGGGCCACAAAAAGTGGTTTGATAGTAGCCGATCCGACCACAAAAATTTAACCCCGCCGCGTCGTCGGCAAAACCACCGCGAACGTGTTTTAACCCGCTTAAGGTGTGTGAAATATAATATTAATAAAAATAATTAAACAGAATTTAAAATCAGGATTTAAATGCCAGGATTCGAATACTGCTATTTGTATACCAGGATTTAAATATCGGTATTTAAATATTAGTATTCGAATTCCGGTATTCGAATATCGGTATTCAAATACCGGTATTCGAATACCGATATTCAAATACCAGTATTCGAATATCAGAATATTCAAAAACAATATTCAGAATACAGAATACCAAATACCGGCCAAAAAAGTATTCGGTCAAATACCGAATACCAAACAAATAGATCTATTCGAATACCAGCCAAATGTATTCTGAATACTATTCAGAATACCGAGTATTCGAATACTACCCAACTCTGATCTCTAGTTATATAGGGTGCAACAAAAAATATGAATTTTTTAAATGGAACACTCATTAGAAAAATATTTTAAAGAGCGTTAAAAATGCCATGTTTAATAGCTTTACTTTAAAAGCTTAGTTCTTGCAATAACTATTGCAGTAATACTTACATACCTATTAGGTATCTAATTGAAATGTACACCTTTTCTTTAGATTTGGATGGCCATATTTCCAAAACTAATAAAGATATACATATCAAATAAAGTATTTTTAAAGCTCCTAGAAATATCTTTTTAATAATAATATAATATATAGGGTGTTTCAGTAAAAAATACTTTTTGTAAATCATAATATGTATATCATAAGAGATAATACAATTTTATGATGGAAGGAAACAACAGAATTAACCTAATAAATTGATATTTTTATGTTTTTGTAAGACAAAAAATAAAAAAGTTAAAAGGGTGTAAATTTATACCTTGACACCCGGTACAAGTATCAAAAAACATTATGATTGAAAAAAATGAACACTGTATATTATATTAAAATTAAAAAATATCTTTCAAAGATCTTTAAAAATACCGTACTTTCGATATGTATATATTTGTCAGGTTTGAAAATATCGCCATCTAAAACTTAAAATTTTTATTTCGATTTGATTGGCCATATTTCTAAAATAAGTAAAGATGTACATATCAAATGTGCATGATATGTTAAAGGCATTTAAAAGGTTTTTTAATTGGTTATATCATATACAGAATATTTCACTTAAAAGACATCCTTCTTGTCGTTTTCTTTTTCCTTCCCAAAATCATCAAATTTTAGACTAAAGTTAATTGAATTGAATCGTCATATTTTAGCCTCAATAATTTTTGGCATCTTTGTCTAAATTAAACAATATTTTATGACCAATTCCCATAACTTACACCGGCACACAAAAATAAAAAGTAAGTACTTTTGACCAGACCAACTTTTATATGTTTTTTGATGTCCTGAATTCGAATCCGGAGTCCGGTTTGCTCCATCAGGCTTGAGTCATGAGTAAACTACGAAAAACTCGAAAAAATCGCTGAAAATCAAAAATTGTAAGTGGTGTTTTCCGCAGTTTACTTAAAAACCAAGCCTGATAGAGCAAATCGGACTGCGGATTTAAAATCAGGGTATCAAAATAGTATACAGGGTGATTTAAAAATCGATCACAAAACTTAAGGGGATGATTTTACTTGACAAAATAAGGGTAGAGCTTCATATATATATTTTTTCAAAATATCATTCGTTTTCGAGTTACAAACCGTCAAAGTTCAATTTTTATTTTGGGTTTTTCGCCATATTGCATTTATTTTTTAACCAATCCAGATGATATTTGGCACACGAATCGAGCTTTGCAGAATCCAAAATTTTAAGACAAAAGTACTTTTTAAATACCGCCAGAGGGCACTTTACCTAAAACTTAAAATTTATTTACATCATAATTTTTATTTTGACAGATATCGCAAAGTTGGGAGTAGCCATTTTATAGACAATCAGAAACCTAAAAATAGGGTTTTTTTCTTATTTTTGTTGTAGAATCGTTTGGATAAGTTTGTTGGTTGAGTTACTGGACACCCTGTATGTATGTAGGTAATTTGATTGAATATTATGAAAATTTTGATGTCTATTGGTGCCTAAACGGTGAGGTTTATCGATTTTAATAAAAAGTACCTTATTTTTTAAGTTTTTGATTGCCTATAAAATGGTGCCCTCAGCTTTAAGATATCTGTCAAAATAAAAAGTTATGATGTAAATAAATTTTAAGTTTTAGGTAAAGTGCCTTCTGGCGGTATTTAAAAAAGTAAAGTGCCACATATCAACTGGATTGGTTAAAAAATAAATGCAATATGGCGAAAAAACCATAATAAAAATTGAACTATGACGGCTTGTAACTCGAAAACCAATGACATTTTGAAAAAAATATATATAAAGCTCTTCTCTTATTTTATCATGTAAAATCACCCCCTTAGGTTTGGTGAGTGATTTTTGAATCACCCTGTATTTCCTAACTAGTGCTGAAAGTGCCACTTTTCCGTATGAGACTGCAGTTGACCAAACGACGTGTAGCGGAGTTCAGTCAAGCAGTTAAGTGCGGAAAAGGCAGTTTCAGCACGTGTTAGGAACGCTATTTTTTCTACAAGCGTAAGGCAAACATTAAAACTAAAATTTTATTAGTTTTTTTTTATTTTTATTGCTACCTAATATCCTACCATACCAAAGCAAAATTTTCTTTTAAATATGAGTAAGTACATGAAAATCCTTTATTGCGACTCACCAATATTTGCTTTAAAATTTTTGTAGTGAGGCATAGTGTACTTTTCGCACTAGTGCGGAAAAGTGATACTTTCAAACTAAATTGCGTGCGGAAAAATGCTGCTTTCCACACGCTAATAGAAAAAATATAAAAGAAAGTTGGTCTGGTCAAAAGTACTGATCACTTTTTTATTTTTGTGTGTGTGTGTAATTGGATTTGATGTATTTCTGTAACCCGATATTTTTATTTTAGTTTAATACGTTACCCTAAAAGCTAGCACCATTGGGCTTAGTTAACGATGAATACAACTAATAATACAAAACAGCAAACATCATAAAAACTTATTTTCCTTATAATGTACAAGGTAAATTTAATAGCTAACAAATATAAAATAAATATTACAATAATGATCTTAACTAAAGTAACATAATTTCCTAAATAATAATATTATAATAATAAAAAAATAATAGTCTTTTACTAGCAAATTGTTTTTCTAAACAATAACACTAATTAAAATTATTATTTACAAAAGATATTCACTTCACTTAGTAAGTACATAATTATTTATATTGTCACTTTTAACTTTTCACTAAAATCCAATTCCGTTAGTCTGAAAAAAAATGATATTAGTAATATAAAAGCATAGGCGCTAAGAATTTTTTAAATCTTTACACAAGGGGTTAAAAAATACGTTATAAAACAAAGGACAATTTTTTTGCATGATTTTAGGACAAAAAGTCTAAATAAACATTAGCCCGAAATTTCTTTGTTCTCAAGATACGAAGTGTTAAACTTAAGAAAAAGGTATTTACTTTAATATCTTTGTATAAAATAAACAATATCTTATGGTTAATTTCCATGAATAATTGGATTTATTGTATTTAATTAAATTGATTAAAAATGTAAATAAATAAAATTGCAAATTCATTGGTAATTTTCAATTCTAAACATCTTTTCTTTATAACAATTTTTGATATTAGGAAAAATCCAGCAAAAATTACATTTTTGGCCAAACCTAATAATTGCCTTTGGCCAGGAAGGTTGTAACTTTATAATGTTATTTAATGTATTAAGGGGCTAATTAAGCACAAACTTAATACAATTTATTTTGTCCAGTGGCGCCCGAGCGCAACCTGAACGAATATTTCTGACAAAAAATTTCCACTACTGAGTTTTTTTGGGCATTTTTAAATATTTTTGGGATAAAGCAAGTAAAAATGCAGTTTTGTGCTGTCATATATTTTTTATCTTGCTCAGTTTTTTAGATAAAAGATAAATCGCCCTTATTGCATACCCCTGGACCATATGGGAAACAGGGAAAATTTTAAAAACACTTATTATAGTAAAAATCGTTCGTTTAAATGGTAATATTACTTAAACTAGTATATGTTAAAAGACCAAAAATTACCTGCTTTCTTTTAAAAAATAATACAAAAAGCATAAAAATCGGTAGTTATTTTTATCAGATCACTGGATATAATAAATTTAATTAAGTTAGAGTTTAACTTGCTCCTTAATACCTTAAATGCCATTGCCAAATAACAAAAAAAATGCAAAGATATTTAACTTTTTTAGAAAACATATTAATTTTTAGAATTTTACCACCGTATCTTAAGATAGAAGAATTTGCGAATAAACTTTTTGTTATAGATTTTGCCAGGAATCGTTCCTTAAAGTTTGGCAGCGTACTTTTTTGACACCCTGTATGTCTGATTGTGAAATAAATGCTTTTTAGGTTATATTGAAACTAATGGAAGGAAGGCCATAAATCCTTTGGAGCTCCTTGTTATGGGATTCATTACCATTGTTCAATGATATTTTAAGGTTTCCGATTAAATGTGAAAATTTGGAAACTTTTACAAAAAAAAAAAAATTTAAGGCTGCACCTAGGATTTTAATTTTTTTTTATCTTAAAATTCAGACATGAGATCCACACCAAATGTATACCAGAATCTATTGGCATAAAGAGGAACACCGTGTTAAGTACCAAGTAAGTACTTGCAAGTAAAAGTTAATATTATGGGAAAAAAATCTAAACTTTAATTCTATTTCTAATTTTTGTGACGACCATTCCCATATTTACAAACATATTGATTTAACGATAAAATTTGAACTTGGCTTCGCTAGATCAATTCAAACAAAATTAAGCATAACTGCTTAACAAGCAGTAGAAATTATGCTACAAAAATAAAAGAGGATGAAACACCTATCTGATGAGAACCAAATAGTATGAAAACGGTCTGCGGTTGGTAATCTAAATTAGCTCTGAAAGAAAAAGTGTGAAAATCCGCATCTCCAGATTGGACAGTGTTTGATAGTTCAGTAAGAAGTTTTCCTCTTTCATTTTTATAGGATAAAATTTCATTAAATTTGCAAAAAAATCCCTGGGGGTAAAGCAAACAAAAAAAAAAAAAAGAATCTTTTCGCATATTCCAAAATAAAAGTTTTCTTAACCGAATTGTTCTTCTTAAGGCCAATATCATCTAATATTGGTATATTTTGTGTGAATCCCATGACTCAATTTTCGGATTTAATAATTTGAAATTAGTACGTTATTCGATCCTAAAACCTACCACAATATTTGGCACAAAAATCAAAACAACAAAAAAAATCAGCAAATGTTAAATGGCTGAAGCTGAAACTGGAAGCGCCATGTTTTGATCAGGATATTCTTCGTAGTCCTCTTCGCCTTCTGGTTCCTCGTAGTCATCGGGACCTTCGTCAATAGGTTCTTCAGTATCGAGGTCACTACTGATGGACGGAGCTGGGGAGGGCGAAGGTCGACTTAGGTCCTAAAATAAGTAGTTAGTTTGTTAGTACTCACACACATAAATGTTAGTTTTTTATATGGAAGTTTACCCTTATAGTAGGGGAGCCCACGATGCTAAATGAGGATTTACTCGAACGTCATATAAATCTATTGGGTCACAAAGCTTAAATTATAAGAAAAGAAGTAACGAAAAAGTAGAAATATGCGAAAACTCTCATCTTTCCTTACCATTTACTTATACCAAGAAGTTATGACTTGTCTAATAGATTCGTTAATACCCGGTATACGGAGCTCATATTTTGTGGAGGTCCTTAATCAGATACAAGGTATCCTCCTGTATAATAATCTGTCACGTTTAAGTAAATTCCGAAATCCCTCTCTTGGGCTTCCTGACTAGTACTAAAGCTTGCAAAGTGAAAACTACAAAAACTAGGTTAATTTAAAAAAGAACAAAAAAATGTACTTAATACTTGCAAAATACCAATAAGTTAATTAAAACTAGTGTTAAGTACTTAAATTTGCAAATGTTAATAATTGTTTTTTAATACCATGCAATAATTTAAAATATTTTTATTGTGGTATACTTACTTTAGGTGGTCGCCAACCACAACCAGGTAAAGGTAATCCATCTGGTCCAAGTGGACATGGTGCATCAAGGCCGGGAACTCCTTGGTCCCCCTTGTCCCCTTTGTCTCCTTTTCTTCCCCTTTTCCAAGGGGACCCTAAAAGATTAATAGTTGAAGGCACTTTTTACTATACAAAAGGGTGTTAAGTATAAATTGATAATCTCTTTAATTTTTTAATGAGCCATCAGATTTAATAATTTTTGTATAGGGTATTCTAAAAAGTATGCTGACTTTAAATGTATATTACCCGTAAAAAGATTCTTTAACACATATTTCACATTTTATATGTATTGTTAGATATTAGAAATCATTTTAAACCAATAACGTGCACTTATTACATTTCAAAGTCAAATTTTGCTTGCTGTAGTTGCAGTTAATATCGTATTTTTAACGTATTTTTAATGATTTATAGCATGAATAAAATTAAAAAATAAATAAAAATAGTCAATGTTCTACTTGTGTTATGTGTTTAAGTGGTTGTCATGGTGATATTTTATTAAATAATTCCGCAATAAGGGAAAATAAACGATTTTGTTGTGTCTAAATAACTAAGTACATTTCGTGGCTGTTGCCATAGTACCAATAATATATGGACTAACAAATGATCTTATACCAATAATGCTTTTTTCCATAGGTATAGGGCTGTTGGGTAAGTCGGGATTATACAGGGTGAGACGATTATTTATTTTCATTTTATGGATGCATTTTTGACACAAGTAATTAATTTAATATTTTGCTTTGACTGTTTAAATTATTTATATTTTTTTCTAAAAAAGGTATATTTAATTTAATTCGATATCTTGGACCGTTTTTCATTAAATCGCATTTTAAATCCAGAAATACCAGCACTTTGTGTGTAATAAATAATCCATTTTTTGGAGAAGATAATAACACGTGGAAAAATGATTAAAAGTGGTGTTTGTGAGTCCCTTAAATTTTATAATACAGAAAAAAAACTGTTTTTTATGACGTCAGTGGATGAAGGTGTAATGTGATATTTTGTTATTTTGATACTTGTACTGCGATAAGTTGATATATGCTTATTTTAACTCAAAAGAAGGCAATATAATTTTCTATATAAATAAAAATAAAAATATTTTGTCTGGTTGTGACATAATATCCTTAAAAATAAATAAACAAAAACATCTACGTTTAAACATGTTAAAATCTAAATTACCCTAAAACAAGTAATTGTGATGGAATGGAATTTTTATTACATACAAAATGCCGATATGCCTGTACTTAAAATGCGATTTTATGAAAAACGGTCCAATATATTGACTAAAATAAAGAATACCTTTTTGTACAGAAAAGATAAAGGAATCAAACGGTTAAAGCAAAATGTCAAATTTGTCACCAGCAGTGGCGGAGCTTCTATGGGGCTAGGCGGGGCACTGCCCTGGGACTCCCAAGCTCAGGGGATCCTCTTGAAGTTGAGAGGGGCCCCTGGACTTAGTTTCGACATACTAAAAACAAATGTGGTAAAGAATGAAGGTCAAGATCTTTTTTGCACTTAAAATATTTTGGGATGGTCAGTATACAAAAGTTTTTAAAATGAAGTTTTTTTTTTTGACTTTTAACAATTATTAAATTCACACTAACAATTTTTGGGAAGCCCTTCTTTAGTTTTTTGCCTCAGGGCCCCTGCTGACAGCTACGTCACTGGTCACCACTGTTAAAAATGCATACATTTAATAACTACGACCTACTGAACAGTCGTTTACCTATGAAAGGAAGCATAAGTATAAGGTTATTTAGTTGCCTAAATATCATTTGCAGTAAAACAACAGTTTTAAAGGTATTATTAAAATAATTTTATTTAATTTTAAATTTAAAGGTCAATATCTTCCTAACGAAGCGAAATACAACTTTTTTTTATATGAAGTACTAACATTATTCTGGCTTACTCTATCAACCTTATCATTTACGACCTTGCCGTTCCAGACATTCTGTATATTTTTTAAATTTTAAGGCCTTATCGCGTTATTCCTAAATATTTTTCGCCATTTTGATTCTAGATATTTATTTTAGAAGTTTTACCGTAATGAAAGATAGTGTTTCTTAATTTGAATAGCTAATATCTACAGAAGGAAGTTAACTACTGCAATTCATATAACTGAAATTAAAAATATACTTTAATAATTATGGATGTTTTTTTGTAATGTTAATTAGATGATCTTTTAGTGACTTTTCGATAATTTTTCTATACTATGTATAGTAGGGTGCTTCATTTGAAACGAATATATTTTTTTCCGCTGACACATGAAAATTCGGTTCTTCACATCGAAAAGAAAATTCCCTGAAAATTTGAGCCCTTAATTTTAACTTTAAAAACTTCCTCTCTATCTTCGATTGTTTCCCATTTAAATAACATGAAAATCATTGTTTTTTTGTTTTTTTTCATAGTTCACTTCGGTTTTATGATTTTGCGTTGCGATTGGTCACAATATGTAGTATATTAGAGACTTTTTAAAAGTGTCTTTAAACATTTTTCTGTGGCTTGAACTGTCTCGTCAGCATCGTTCTCGAAAACCAAATTTTTACAAAAATTGTTACATTTTCTTTATTATCGGGGTAAGGGCTAAACTGACAGAAAAAAGTTAAATAAAAATTTGTAGGAAATTTACTGTTCCACAAAAAATGCCTCTTTCCATATTTTGCCAAAGTGCGCAGTTTGCTAGATAAATTCGGGTGAATGTATTAAAAATTAAAAAATTATTTAAATTTTAAGTTCTGTTGTATTATATATTAAGATTAACTAATAATCGAAGAAGTTAATAATTATTTTCGATAAAAAAATACATATACATATATACAATTATTTTTCTAGAAAAAAAAATTAATACGGCACTGTTAACCTTACAAAAGCTTTCATAATTTACCGCGGGAAATCATGAAGTAAGCTCTGATTGAAATTATCCTAATCTCAGACGCTTTGTTACTTACATTGGACGTTCTACTTACACACATTTCACCTTCGCGGTAATAAACTAAAAGTGAAATAAACTGAACAAGAAATATATAGACGGTCCTGATGTTTGTCCACCGATTTACTTAAAAAACATACTAAAAATGTGTTCTTTCAATTTACATACCATTCAGAAACACCCCGTACAAAAAAGACAATTCGTTGTGTTACACCTTTTTATTTACAATCAGCTTAATAATGGTACGTAACTATGGTAACGGAAACGAAATGTTACTATAGTATTTCTTTTGTTTTTAAACTAAGCAAAACTATACTAAGTATGTTACAATGTAACATACATACGCTTAAACAGCAAAGCAATCACTGAAGTAAAAACAAAAGAAATACTATAGTAACATTTCGTTTCCGTTACCATAGTTACGTACCATTATTAAGCTGATTGTAAATAAAAAGGTGTAACACAACGAATTGTCTTTTTTTGTACGGGGTGTTTCTGAATGGTATGTAAATTGAAAGAACACATTTTTAGTATGTTTTTTTAAGTAAATCGGTGGACAAACATCAGGACCGTCTATATATTTCTTGTTCAGTTTATTTCACTTTTAGTTTATTACCGCGAAGGTGAAATGTGTGTAAGTAGAACGTCCAATGTAAGTAACAAAGCGTCTGAGATTAGGATAATTTCAATCAGAGCTTACTTCATGATTTCCCGCGGTAAATTATGAAAGCTTTTGTAAGGTTAACAGTGCCGTATTAATTTTTTTTCTAGAAAAATAATTGTATATATGTATATGTATTTTTTTTATCGAAAATAATTATTAACTTCTTCGATTATTAGTTAATCTTAATATATAATACAACAGAACTTAAAATTTAAATAATTTTTTAATTTTTAATACATTCACCCGAATTTATCTAGCAAACTGCGCACTTTGGCAAAATATGGAAAGAGGCATTTTTTGTGGAACAGTAAATTTCCTACAAATTTTTATTTAACTTTTTTTCTGTCAGTTTAGCCCTTACCCCGATAATAAAGAAAATGTAACAATTTTTGTAAAAATTTGGTTTTCGAGAACGATGCTGACGAGACAGTTCAAGCCACAGAAAAATGTTTGAAGACACTTTTAAAAAGTCTCTAATATACTACAGATTGTGACCGATCGCAACGCAAAATCATAAAACCGAAGTGAACTATGAAAAAAACAAAAAAACAATGATTTTCATGTTATTTAAATGGGAAACAATCGAAGAATGAGAGGAAGTCTTTAAAGTTAAAATTAAGGGCTCAAATTTTCAGGGAATTTTCTTTTCGATGTGAAGAACCGAATTTTCATGTGTCAGCGGAAAAAAAAATATATTCGTTTCAAATGAAGCACCCAATGTATAGTTTAGGAGAAATTAATAATCATATTACTTATTCTAAAAATACAGAATTAATTACACAAACTGATGAGTTAAAGGGTCTGTCACTTGACATGCGGTATAGTCTGGGTAAATAATTTTATACATTTTACTTACCGCATCTCCTTTATATCCTTTGTCCCCCTTCGGTCCCTAAAATTATACATTAAAAATAGATTAAATTTAAAGTAAAAAAATTAATACTATATTTCATGCAAGATCCCTATAACTGCTACATAAGTTAACATTAGAATACCAGAAAAGCCAGCAAAAGCGTTAAGTTCATATTATGAATGGGATGAAAATATTATTAGTACCTCTTGACCAGGAATTCCATCAGTTCCCTAAAAAAATAGACGTTAGTGAGTATTAGTTAGTTAAAACATGTATGTACAAAAGTTAGTTTTAAAAAAACTTTACAGTAAGTTGTATTATACTGGTTGATTCAAAAATCGATCCGTATAAACCCCTTATTGACGATACTGGTAAAAATTAATGTTTTTCTTGTATGCCAGAAAATATCTTTTGATGCAAAGGGAGCGACTCCAAAATTTTTTAAAATTATCTGTTTTGGTATAAAAGTTATTATAAAAAACAAATATTTTTTTGTAACATCCCGTAGTTCAAAAACAAAGACGTTTAGGACATATGTTTATATGCAGTAGCGTAGTTAGGCGTAGGCGGTCGCCGACGGCCTCGCGTCTGCTGGGCCGTCGCGGCTAGAAGGCCTTGCAGGTAAAGGTATAAAATGTGAGTCACAGACATTGTTATATTATAATTTTGTGCAGGATAAACAGTAGCAAGCGTGATTGAAGTATAAAAGAAATGTAGTTTATTAGGGTTTTTTTGTTTCCAACAGTATAATCTCTTTTAAAGGCCTCGCAGGTTCATGTTTGT
The DNA here is from genome assembly GCA_014170235.1 of Listronotus bonariensis. NCBI lineage: Eukaryota > Metazoa > Arthropoda > Insecta > Coleoptera > Curculionidae > Listronotus > Listronotus bonariensis. The sequence continues at coordinate 21,891 of JACEGR010005065.1, read as the reverse complement.
CTATGCCAGTATTTTATGTGTAATAAAAAAATTAAACAGTCCGTATCTAAAGAGGAAACCGTTTTTTGGTCTTCAACTTTTTTTTGCTATCTTCATCGACAAAAGGAGCCTCGTGGATACGACTTCGCCTAAGCCTGTTTTTGACTACGCTAGTCCAGTGTTCATTTGAAGTTTTTTTCCCTAATTTTTTTGTAAAATCACCACTTAAAGTTTGTTGGTTGAGTTCCTGAACCACCTGTATAGGGATAGAGCTATACTATTATTGTACTTTGTTTGGTGATCGATTTTTAAAACACCCTGTATTTATTTAGGGGAAAATTATTTTTAAAAAAATCTATTGTTTATTAAATAAACCAAATATTTTATGAATTTATTTTGATCAAGATTAGTGAATCATCAAAAAGCGCATGAAAATATCTGCTAAGTAAAATATAATCCACAAATCAATTCAACAATTGTGACAGAGCATAAAAAGAATGTTAATATTATTATTATTTTTTTTAACTTAAGGTAACCAATATAAAATAATAGCATTAACAATTTTTTTATCTCCTATAAAAAGATGCTTCAGTATCAAAGCCCACAAAATTTAGTTAAAAGAGATATATTTTTTTCATTTAATGTTCAATTTGTTTATTAAAATGTTGCTTTTTTCATTTGCAAAAATGTTAAAATATTTAAATTTTAAAAAAAATGTACCCGGTAGGCCAAATGGTCTCCAGTCCGACACGGTTTGTTAATAAAGGTACCCGTCCACTAGAGACGGCCGGATGCATATTTACACATGCTCCTATACGACGGACCAGGGTGCTAAAATCTGTTAGCCTTTGATGCACACAAGTACACTGCAAACGCTTACTGATTTAGGCACCTATTAAATAATGAGCCATCCATTAAATCTAAGTGAGTAAGTTTTTAATGCATTTAAAATTTTAATAAATAATACGCACATTTTTTATTATTGTAAGTATAGTATATATTTTTAAGGTAACAAATCTCCAATATTAATTTATAGCTTGAAAAGACTGAAAGAAATGTTGAAGGATTGCAATAAACCATATAATATATGTATATTGAAGATTGAAGTAATATAATCTAGTTTTTTGACCTTAACCCAAGAAACAAATATAACAAAACATATAAAAAGGCCACAAAATAGAAAGCGAACGAATATCTCTAAGTACAGATGTACAGATATAATCTAAATATACAGAGTGTCCCAACTCTATTTATACACGAAATAACTTCACCCCTGTACAACATACAAAAAGTAAGCTTAAAATAAAAATGTTAACTATATTTGGATACACTGCTTTTACTGACAGTACCAGTTGATATACAAGGTGTCTCAAAAATAGGCTTTTTATTGTCAAGTAGGTTTTGTTTTAATGGAACACCCTGTATATTTTAACAAATTTTGACTCTGCATTTAATTCTACATGAAAAATGTAAAACACATTATACGTTAATTATTGCTGGTTTTTGAGATATCAACAGCATGTTGTGACACTGATTAACAATAATTAAAAGTGAAGAAAAAATAATATTTTGAATTTAATTATTTTTAAATGATTTTGTCTCTGCCAGAGTGACAAATAATATAATACCATGTAATTAATTATCCTTAATTGTAAAAACACTAATAAGTAAGTCAGCTATTTAGTTTATTTTAGATACCTATTTAGTTAGTTAACCTAAAAACCAGTCATAATTGACGTATTACTGTTTTTACTATGTGTCTAAAATAAACTAAATTGCTGACATACCTATTAGTAGTTCTTACAATGGAATGTAATTAATTACATGGTAATATATCTTTTGCCATTTTGACTTTGACAGAACTATTTAAAAATAATTAGAACCAAAATATTATTTTCTTTCTTCACTTTTAATCGTTAATGAGTAATATATCAGCGTATAGCTAATATCTCAAAAACCAGCAATACTGGACGTATAGTGTGTAATAAATTTTTGATGTAGAATTTAATACAGAATACAAATTTGTTAAAATATACAGGGTGTTCTATTTAAAAAACAAACTTGATGATAAAAATTATGTTTTTGAGATACCTGTCACACACACTAAATCAGTGAGCGTTTGCAGTGTACTTGTGTGCATCAAAGGCTAACAGATTTTAGCACTCTGGTGCCGTCGTATAGGAGCATGTGTAAATAAGCCGGCCGGATGAATAGAAAAAATTTTCAACACATAAGTCCCTTGAAGTAGTATGACTTGTTTTCAAGATAGGCAAAGCGCCAGCGTCCGGCTCGTCCGCTAGTCCGTCTCTAGTGGGCGTCTACCTTAAGATAGCGGTTAATGCAACATGTAGTAATCAAATTATTAAAAATATCACCATCAACAATATTACAGATTTAGATGAAATTGTTAAATACTTTTCACTACCAAATTTTCTTAAAACTATGTATAAGATGTAAATATATTACTTACTGGCAATCCTGGATCGCCTCTTTCTCCTTTGGTTCCTGGTTCCCCTTGTGCACCCTGATACATTAGGGCAATAGTAAGGAATTTGGTAACTCATGGTATTGTGCAATGGACCTTCACATGATTTTTTGACTTAACAATATAATAAATTTACCATTTTGTCAAAAACCTTATAAAAAATAAATGTATAATTCTACTAAAAAATACTTGATATAAAGAAAGTAATCGTGTATAAAACGTTATTTTGAAAAAATAGGTATGTAAAACATTTTCCTAATTTATTTAATAACTTTTAACAATGCTGTTTTATGTATATGTACAGTAACCACCAAAGAGTTGGACACATATGGGATAAAAACTTTCTTTGGGCTATCACCTCTGCTTGTCAAGTAATCAAAAATCAATAATGACATCCGTCGATTAAAATATCAAAAAGTAAGGTTAGTTGGCTCGATATCTAAAAAGTTATTAAAAAAAAGTGTTTAGAATTTAATTTTAGGCCGGCGTGTAAAATTTTGAAATAAGTCTTTTAAAAAATCATAAAGACCTTTTTCCAAAAAAAGTTCGGTCAATTTACGAATCTTAATATTTTTCTTTAAAATTAGTTTTCAAACTATGAAGTGACAAACTAATTTGATTTATCACAATTTTTTTCTTTTACATTTAAAACGGGAATATTAAATAAATGAGATTTGGCAAGTAGTCTAAGTGTGTACACCTGCATTTTTTAAGAGCTGTATTACTATATTACAATTAAAATGTAGTAAGCCATGACAGAAAAGACTGTTTTTATTAAATATTATTAAACATAAACAGTTTTGTAAAGCAGTTCCCTTATTTCAGTTAAAGTTTAGATTTGTTAAAGACTCAATACCTATAGTTAAAAAAACTTCGAAACTAACCCGAAAGTTAGTAAATGAAAAAATATAAATTAAAGTGTGGTGAAGGTCCATTTTTTTATAACAAAAAAATATATACAAGGTCACCCATATTAAGTGTTCGTCATTGGTAACTTCGGTATAACTCTAAATACCGAAATAGTTTAAATTAGCAAATAAGTAGCATTTTTAACGCTCTTTAAGACCAAAGATTTTTAAAAAAGCAACTTGCACTCGGGTTTTTGAGTTATACAGAAAAAAATACCTTTTCATTAATGGAACACCTCTCCTTTAAAAAAATACATATGTAATATTCAATTTTTCCTAGTTTGGGAAACATGACCATCTTTAAGAGTTTGGTGGTAAACTAGTTTTTATATGAAACACCCTGTGTATGGTACTATCAATAAAAAGGTATTTTTAAGAGCTTTAAGAAAATACCATACTTGATGTAACTATCTTTTATACTTTTGGAATTATAGCCACCCGAATCTAAGAAATGGTAGATATTTTCCACATTTTATTTCTGACACTAAACTATTGCTTATAGCCTGAGCTTGATATTATAATGGAAATTTACCATAATTTTTTGATTTAAATAGCTATCTTTCCAAAACTATTATAAGATAGACATATCAAATATGGTTTTTTCTTTAAGCTTTTTAAAATACATTTTTAAATAATGATACCATATACAGGGTGTTTCATACAAAACATCCAGGTTACTATCAAATCCATGAGGATGGTCATGTTTCCAAAACTACGAAAATGTGAATATATTACATGTAGACTATTTTTAAAGCATCTTTAAACGATCTTTCTTATGGTGATAAAATATACAGGATGTTAAATTTTAAAAAAAGGTTATTAAGCTCTATAACTTAAAAACCCGATTGTCAATTGTTTCTTTTTAATCTTTAGTTTTAAAGAGCCCAAAAATGTTACTTATTGGCTAATTTTAACTATTTTGTATTTTCAGTAATAATGAAGTTATCTATGACTGACAACTAACTTGGATGACCCTGTATATATTAAAAAAAAGTATACTTTTAAAACATATTTAAAAACTTTAAATACTTACTTTCATACCATCCAAACCAGGTGGACCCTGTGAAGAAAAATATCTAAGAAATGAAGTGTGAAAATGCTAGAGCTACCTACAACTTACATAAAACTATATGTATGAAGAATGGAGCCAAATGCCAAAATGCTCATCATTTTCAGATATTCCAGAAAATTCCATGCATTAACATCCTTAGATTCATTCGTGATTTGTGCAATTTATTTTTGTTAAAAAGCTTTTAATTTCGCTATTAATACAATCTAAGAAATACAAGCAAAGAAAGAAGTGATTACATTTTATATTAAAAATAAAGAACTTTCAGGCTAAAGAATTAAAGACAATATTTTAAATGGAAAAGAAAATGTCGAAACATAAAAAAGTCAACATTGAATTTTAATATATTTTTTAAAAAATAATATGTGTGTGTAAAGGGACATTTTTGCTAATTGAAAGATTATTTTATAATTTTCCAATAAGAAGTCACATTATTGTTGGCAAAATACAAATTTACAAGAAATATTAATAGCGGGATTAAAAAAATAAAAGTTTGGTTAGCAAGGAAATTATTTTTACTGTAAGTAAAAGGGGTACATTGCCACACTAATGACTAAACAAATTAACATAAGTAACCATATTGTTATGGTATTGGTGTAATTTCTTTAAAAGTCTTTACCGTTTTTATCGAAATAACTTTCTAAGTTACTTTGTGTGTAAGAAAAGACGTGTGAAAATTATGGTTTTTAGACCCATAAAATAATAATTTAAATAAATCTATTTATCTATACAGCGAGTCTTCAATAGTTGTTACCAAATGGGAAACTTTTTAATAATTACCTTTACAAAAAAAGTACCTAATCATTGATGGGAAAATAAAATTTAACAAAAAATGTCTACGTTGAATGTGCAGGAGTTAAAAAGGGCCCAATATTAAATTTAAAATAGGCGCCTGCTATATTTTTGCTAAATCTTGCGTCAAAGAAATTGTAACATATGTAAGTAACCCAGATTTTTTTCTCAGAAATGTTTATTTATTTATTTAAAAAATTTATAAATGACTGGACAAGAATAAAAAAATATATATATAAAAAACAGCTGTGTGCAAAATTTAGTGTATTCCTTTTACCTTGTAGAACCGTTCTCAACCGTTTTCTGAACTGTCAATAGTGTCAAGAACGGTTCTTCAACATGAAAAAATGTTAAAAAATTGTAAAAAGAATACTTATGGTGTCGTTCCGGGCGGTTCGTGGAGCATAAAAGGAATACAGCAATTAAAACACAATTTCTTTTGCTCTTGTCAATATGTCACAAAGGTCAAAATTTGACAACTTTCTTAGCGGTTTCGTAACTATTGTTTAGTCAATAAATTTCATAGGTTTATTCGTAAAGATATTTTACTTTATTGAGGGTAACCCCAAAAATATACGCGTTATAAAAAAGTTGTACAATTTTTTCTCGAAATTTCAAAATTTAAACATGCGATATCAACTCGGGAGGGACGAAAACATTTTCGCATATAAATATTTTATACATTTAGATATACAATCAGATAGACAATCTAAAAGTAGAAAGATATTTGCTTTTTTATTTTTTCGTCTAGCATGCCTTTTTATGAAAAGCACTTTCTTTCGTAAAAGTTTTTCTTTGGTAAGAACTTCCGAAGACACGCTGTACACAAAGTTGCTTAATTTAGTGAATCACTTTGTTAGATAAGTCTTAAATTTTTAATTTATTGAATGGAAGCCCCGCCCACCTAAGCCAATTTGAATATTGTGAAGTGCCAGCAACACATCGGACGTAGGTATTCAATTAAGAACGGCGTTGATTGCTTAAATCTATTGTTTATATTAAGGTATGCTTAATTTGGATAAGTAAACGTTTTCAGTAAAAAAAACTTTACGTTTTTAAGACTTTTCCAATAGACGGAGATGCCCGATACTTTGGATAACGCCGCCCACTAATTAGTATATGTTTTACGATAAAATATAACATTTTAAAGTAAATTTAACCATATAGTTTGTTATCTAATAGTTATTATAAGCCCTAGACATTTAGATTTATTTAAAAAATTATATAATTTACCTAAAAACCATAAACCCATGGCAAACATTCATATTGGCATAGCGTTCTTTTTATTACAATCCCAATAGATTCAACAAACTTATGATATACAAAAAACACATTACCAGGAAATAAAAGCAAAATATTCTTTTCGCACATGCACATACATTTATTTGTGGACTTTTATTATTACAGCTGTTTTTAATATTAAATATTAAAATTTACATTTTTGTAACTTATTTGGGTAATTTCGAATATTACTTCATAACTGATTTTACAAACGAATATTAATACTGGCGTAACAATTGGACGAAATTACTCAACTAGACATGAAATTATCTGGCACATAAATAAGCATACACACGGTGAGGCATGCCATCGAGCCTACCTGAAGGTCTGCTTAAAGGCAATTCTTCAATTAAGATAGATCAAGTACGAACGCTGTAAGTTCAACACAGCTACGTCATCAGCAAGTAAATGTTTACATACAAAAGCACCGACTTGCCATGTATTTTTTACCATAGGCATCGCTTAATTGTAGCACAAAATAACTAGCTACCGCAAATTGTAGATATATGGTTTCTGTAGTCGATAAGATGTGTGTTTGAGATATTTTAATGCTATCAAAGTATGACGTAGCGGTGTTTAACTAACAGCGTTTGAAGTTTACTATGAATTTGTGAAGGAAAGCGGCATCAGTTGAGTATACACACGGTCGCATTTACCCTCGAGCTCCCTTTTAGTTCGGCTAGGCTTGAAGACGGTGTGTACGCCCATTAAAATTAAATTTATTATATATAAAAACTTATTTAAACTCTTAGTTTTGAAAAAATATAAAAATAAAGTAATAAAAACTTAAATGTTTTAAATATTTTTTATTACTTTTATGTTAATTAAGAGTGTCTTATTGCAGATTTTGTTTTAAAAAATTAGGTTGTTTAACTGTATGATAATTTTTTAAACTTTAAGAGATAATTAGATGGTTTTGCGCCTAAAATTGTTTAGTAAAAAATGCATATAAAAAAATTTGCACGTAAATTTAATTAGGATTGCGCTTTCCCATTTTAGCTTTTAAGTAATTTATTTGAGCATTTACTTTTTAATATAATTTAAACAAGTAAATATTTTTTTTGTATTTTAAACACTTATTTTTTAAAATAATAAAGCCCATAAACAAAAATGACAATTACTCTTAAATTATAACATTTTTTCTTTTATATGCTCTATTAACAGTATTTGCTTAGTTTTGAAAAAGAAAATTTTAATTAACATTGGCCCTATTTGTTTATATTTTGTCAAAAACAAAATATACCCGAAATGTAAAAAAAACTAAAATGATGAAACCAAAACTGAATAACAATTTTGTTGATTGGGTATGAGTTATTCTTTTTGTAGTGTTATATTAAACTCTTTAAAACAATTTATTTATGCACGTAATAATTCAGTTAGAAAATTTTACGCCCTTTTATTTAAACTATTTTATTATATAAAGTTTAATACAAAAAAATTAGGTAAATTTGTTTTATTTTTCGAGTAAAAATATTCAGGACAAATATGTACAGGGTGTTCTATTTTTTTAGTTTTACAGGGTATCTCGAAATGCATAGAAAATCTCAAAAATATATAATAGGTAGGACTTTAGTTCTCTTTTCTTTTTTAACAACTATGGTAACTTGGTGCTACGGGGTGATTTTCAAATTTTGGCAATTTTTACAACTTTCTTTAACTCGTTTGCTATAAAATTAGGATAATCAATTAGCAATAATAGTGAACTATTTTACTACTAGTAGGCCCTAAATTAAATTTTTGATATTTCATATGGTTTTCGAGATACCCCGTAAAACCATCAAAATAGAACCTCTTGTATTCTGTGTCAGCATTTCAAGGGATTTTTTAGGCATATAAATATTAGGCAATTGTATTAAATTGTAAAGGTGTAAAATTTTCGAAGTAATATTTAAAATATCCTTTTAACATTAACCCTTAAATTACTTACATGAAGGCTGAAATATCTTAATATTATCAGTTAATACTATAAAAATCAGTCACGTATATTTTTAATAACCTGTATATTAATTACAATTCTAGCCTACTATAAGACACCTATAAAAATGTTAACATTTATTTTACAATCTGTTTATAATTTTACAGTTACTTTTACGGATCTGCAGAATAACCTTTTTACAAAATATAATAAATAGTTAGAGCCTATATTATATTAATTATGTATAACTAACTTACTTTAATATAAAAAATTAAGTTTGACTATAATATAATGGACAACTTTTTTTTCATTTTAGTAGTAGATTTATAAGTACTATGTGGACGTAAAGCGGGTTTGCATTTAGCATATTAAGCCGGATATCCATTTTGCGCAGCTGAAAGAACAACGTTTACGCACCTACAGACAACTGCGCGCCATGCCTAACAGCCCCGCGAACAGCGTGCCGTTTAGAACCAGTAAAGTATCGACCAATTTTTAATTTTAAAGCGCCAAACTTCGAACGGGATACGTTTATAATCATAATCATCAAAGTAGTTCTAATTAGTTCTAGTCAGTGTAAGCTGGTTAGATTAAGGTACACGTCTACAAGAGACGAAAAAAAAAACAACACATAAACCCTCTGCTGTCCGCTTCGATGCGACGCGCTTCTAATGGACGCTATACTGGATAATACAGAATGTATCCAGAGATATGTGCATTTCCAAATAAGCAGTTTTATGAGGGAAAATTACGGTAAATACATTTGGAAGTCTGGAACTGCTGGGCCAGTTTTTAAAAATAAAGTTGCATTAAGTAGGGAAACACAGGAACTTTAAAACAGGTGCTACCTGACCCCTTTTTATTGGAAAAGTGCTGGTATCCCCTTGGCAATACGCCAAGTGAATGAAAATATTTTTGTTGAAAAAAGTAGTTTAAGTAGACACTGTTTTATCCAAATTTTACATAATCTCGATATTTTGTGCCATTCAAAATATAGAGGGGGATGATCTTTTATTAACCTTACTGTATATAAACACATACTTAATTAGTATAAGAGTTTATATTGCGGGTGCCCTGGCAATACCTCCTATCTCTATTTTTTTTGTTACAGGGTTAAAATTAAAGCATAAAAATATGGCTTATACTAAAAGGTTTTTTATAGGTGTTATAGCTCACATACCTTAAAAATTGACCTAAAAAATCACCATTATTAAACCAGTAGCAGACTAAACAAATTATTTCCTTCAAAAGAAAAGTAGAAATCACTTAGAAAGTATTACCAGGTGGTCCGCGATATATAATTTCGACATACGCTAACCAACTCGGTGTACATACCGGATTTCCTACTTTTACACGAAAAACTTTAGTTCATCTTCACCCTAAACGACTAAATAACTAAAAATGGCAGTCTTTTAATTTCTATTTGCGGAATTAAAAATCTGTTTGTGCCCATTTTCTCTGATTCGACGTGAAAAAACTAACAAGCTCTTAATCACATGTAAACCACTAGCCAAATATTGATAAAATAAATACACGGTAGGATCTTTTGCATAACGTTTATTACGTGATCACCGCATCTGACGCAGTAATGTAAGAACATTTGTAAACAAAGTTAAAACCATACGTTTGTGTTCGTGTTTTAACCAGATTGTTTGGGGTTATACTTTGCCTTTTGGTTGTTATATGACTTTAAACCTAGTTAAAATAAAAGATAATTTACCTTTAGGTGCTTTGAATAGTGGTTTATTACATACATTTAGATTGTGCTAACAATAACATTTGAAACTTGTTAGTACCAAAATTACATATATTTTTATATTAAATGTAATATTACCATAACAGTTATTGTTGTATTTTTTTAAATCTTTCTAATATTTAAAAAAATATCAAAAATTCACAAAAATTGCAGGCTTTTTTAGGGCTTCAATTTATATACTGCGCAAAGCAAATAATTTGGAATCGCTGTTGATCCCACCTTGTATTCGTTGTATCATGAGCCGAATAATTAAACTCCACTCTCCGCCACGTCTGTTTTACTGTCTGCAGCGTTAAGGCGCAGTACGCGAGTCTGTTAAGTACATGGCGCAATTGCAAGTCTACGCGGCTTTATGTTTTTATTTTGGCTGACTTAACATGTATTGCGTTAATCTCGCGAAATGGATACGTGGCTTTTACACGTTTCTTTTATTTCCAGGCAGTAAAAATTTAAATTTTTGCTTTGTTTATTTATGTTTTACTAACGTTTATCTTAATAGATTGGATTTCTTTATAAAAGTAGTAAAAAAAGTTTAGATCTTTTACTAAGCACTGGAGTAGGTACCACTTATTAACACATGTAATTTTACAGAAATTAATATGAGGTCGATAGGGTAAAAGAATTAAGCCCCATTTTATTGTTAAGATGCATCTTTAAGGTACTATACATATCATAAAGTGACTAATATTACTCACATTAATCTCCAATTCTTTTCGGTTATCCCTGGTTAAATATATATTGGACATTATGGGTGAAGCAGCTGGAAATAGATCTTAAACATTGGCTGTAGAACCATAGCGGGGCGTATTATTAAATATGTAGCACATCTCGATTATACATTTCAGTATAAAATAATATTATTTGTTTAGTCTCTTAATATGTACGAAAAATTTTTAAATATTATTTTTTTCTATTAGATTTTTAAATTGTAGTATTCAAGAAGCAAAAAAACAAGAGTTTCACATTTATCCACATAAGTTATCTAAACGATTTTTTTTTGTTGCTAATACCTTTTTACATTCTTATTTTAATTAAACACTAGTAATAAATTATATAGCAGCAATAGATACAGCTTTTGTAGCTTTTACACTAAGAAAACTATATAAAAATTACATTTAACTTAATTTATACAAGACTTTTTAGCAAAGAAAAATGCATTTAACATACAAGATTTTGGTTTTCTACAGTTTTAAAATAATTTCATACAGCTTTGTATGAGTAAATACGTATTTAATTTTATTCCACCTTATTCCAAATAACTCAGGTTTGTAACAATATTAAAAAATTCCTTCATTCTATTATGTTTACAGTAATACTTTATTGAAAGGTTTTATTTGTTGGGTACCCGCTTGGAAAGAATGAGACCGCTTCGGTCCTAGTCCCGGAGTATACGACGCTGTTCAGCCCTATTGACCCCTATGAACTGGCCGGTCGCCTGATACAAAATAAAGAAAGAACCCTCCAAAACCCAAAAAATTCTAATTAAAAACGATGTTGTGGCAGTCTGCCACCGTTGTCAAGTTAAAATTAAGTTAAAAAATAAAAATAAAAATTAACTAATATTCAAAGTAAAAATGATTTAAATTTTAAGCTTTTTAGTATCGCAAGCTGAAAATGGTTTGACAATTTGCGAAACTAAAAAATCCTAAATTTAAATCATTATTTAATTTAAATATTAGTTAATTTTTATTTTTATTTTTACCTTAACTGTAACTTAACAACGGTGGAAGACTTGCCATCGAAACGGCGTTTTTAGTTAGTATTTTTTGGGTTTCTGAGGGGTTATTCATTTATTTTGTTTCAGGCGACCGGCCAGTTCATGAGGTCAATAGGGCTGAACAGGGTCAGCTCGTATACCCGGGACCAGGACCGAAGCGGTCCCATTCTTTCCAGGCGTGTACCCAACAAACAGACTACCCAATAAGTGAATCCGCCTAACAAATATAGAGCTTATCTTTAAATAATAAAACTTTATAAAAACTGCAACACGTAGAATTAATGTATCAAAGTAAACCAAGGGTGAGCAATACGAATGATGATGATGATGATAATTTGAAGAGTAAAATTTGATAGGTATAGTCCGTTCAATTTAGACCAAAAATAGGAGTTAGGCTACAAAATTTCGCAACCGGCTGAAAATTGGCAGGATTGTTCGAAACAGCATTATGAATAAAATGTAAAAAGTCCTCATTGATTTAACCCTAGGAAAAAAACTTTAGTCAAAGTCACAAAACGGGTTTCGAGATTTTCAGCGAAACGGAAGGTTTATCATAAAATAAGCTTTAACAAAAATTGTAGATCAGATAATTGTCCATAAAAATGTCCAAACACTTTTTGTTAAGAGCAACCATTTTTGAGCTATAACGATTCAAAAGTTAAAAGTTTTAATGGTCATAATGTATAAGTACATCACGTACATACACACCACCGAAGCTGTATTAATAATTAATACAAGAAAAACCATTCTTATATTTGCCAGCGTATCTTTCACAAGGTTGGGTAAAAAAGACCACTTAAACTACTTGTTTAGATACATTTCAATATGCATGTTTCGTTAAAAATATTCAAAATAAAAAACAAGTGCGGTTTGTACCAAGTTTAAGTGTGGCTTGGTTATCAGCTAAACCCAATAGACTGGGGTTAAAAGTGGGTGAATAATACATTAGAACCAGTACAAACTTTACTCCTACCTGCGTTTAAAAAGCTTCTGGCCACAATTTTTGCGATTGTAAAAAGAGATGTAGTGCTAAATGTTGTTTAAAAAAGATGGACGGTTTTGTTCGGTCGTATGTACTAACTGTCAACACAGATCGTGTTCCAATGTTATTACCAACCATTAGCGATTCATTCTATTTTAACGAGGAAACATGCAATCTGTCATTATTGGGGCAATTTACTTGCACTTATGATAAAGAAAAGAAGAAGAAGAAGAGAAGGACACAAAAGCAATAGAAATTTAACCAGATGGATGGTATCAAAATACCAAAATGTATGTTTAATACCTTGTTTCTAGGTGTTGCAGTTTTTATAATTAGTAGCATATAACAATAAATAAAATCACAAAGTGTTTTTATTTTTAACAAATTTAATAAACTATACCTTTTCAATGAGCTCCGTTTAAAAGATTCATTTTTTTAATTAAATAATTATATTAACCAATGGTTAGAAAATTAACCATGGTGGACGGAATCAGCATTTAAAGACGAAACGAAGATGAAAAGTCTTGAACAACATGCTGCAGTAGTCTACTGCTTTAGCCTCAAGCAAAAGTCTCTGTAATTATAGAGATAATAAAAAAAGAAAGCATATTAAGTAATTCTTTTAAAGGGAATGTCCATAAAAAAATAGAGTTTTACAAATTTATTGTAGCCTGGGTCTTAGGTCACAAAGGACAACCAAAAAATGATGGTGCAAACAAAGTAGCCAAAAACTTAAAGAAGTAGTATTCTTATTAAAACATCTCTAAAAACATCACACGTTCTGTAAGGATGTGTGATGTTTGATGGGTTATGTTAATAAATACTAATGTAATGGTAAAAGGTTATAAATATAAATATATAAATGTTAATAAATACTAATGTAATGGTAAAAAGGTATAATTTAGTAATAAATTATGGTAGTAATAAGTGACAGAGTACTAGTATGACCACTTTGATTAAAAAAACAAAAAGTTACGATACCTAACATAACCAGTTTAAATCTAAAATAGAAAATTAGGATATTATTATGCTGGGAAGTATTAAACACTACTAAATACAGATTTAATAGCTATAGCTAAAGTGTGATTTTTAAGCAATACAGAAAAATTATTTAAAAGTCATAGAAATTGCAATAAACGGACTACTTAGTAATAAAAAACCAAAACAACCCACAAACAGAATTCGGTCTATACAAACTAGATGATGATAAAAATAGATACAACTTTTATATCTGTAAGAAACCATTATCTAATGAAATGCTTTCTTCTTTGTTCTAAGTATTTAAATGGCAATTATTTCTTCTATTTTAAAAGTATACATGGTCTTCTCGATGACGGTCGCTGTTACCTTCAAGTTACCAGCTTCTGTTATTGTCCTCCTAAAATATCTTGATAAGTTTCATGGAAAAAATATGTAATTTGACCAGCTTATCCAATGGAATCGATGGCAAGTGCATCAGCAATCACTTAACAAAATGTCTGTAGGTAACTATATTAACATGGCTTTTTATGATTTTTTATTAATATGGTGTTTGGTGTAAGCCCAGAATGTGTTTAACGTGTTAATGGGATAGAATGTTAATAATTTGTTAAGTCACTGCATTGGAAAACGCTGCTTTAGTCCTAGTTATAGTATGTTTTCCTTACCATTGGGCCGGGCTTGCCAAAGTCTCCTGCTCTACCACTTTCTCCTCTTAAGCCCATCGGACCCTGTAAAAGATATTTATATACCTTACAAATTTTTGTATTGTCCCAAGCAGCAAGCTGAAGTCATTATGACGTCATTATTAAGTCATTTTTGGTCATAGGACGTCATCAGACCAAAATTATTACGTCATTTTAATGACGTGTTTTTACCATCGTTGAAGTGACGTCTTTTCGACGTCATTTTTTCGTCATACTAGCACATAAAAATCCAATGACGTTATGTTTAGAAAAACCGCTAGAAAAATTTTGTGACATTATATAATTTGTGTCAACATCCAACCAAAATATCATATGACAGTAAAATAAGCCTAATAATTCTACAAAATTGAAATAGAAAAAACTTTACCGATAGATGGCGCAATAGACAATAAACTACTACGTTTATTCAATATCTTCGCATTTTATCGCCTACACCGTATCGATGAGACCAAAATAGTTCGAGACCGGTGCGGTGTGCGGTTGGTGATTTCAATTAGCTTTCAAAGAAATATCTTCGGCTAGTGTAAAAATCTGCATCTCCAGGTTGGACAGTGCCCCGAGAGATGCGACCTTGCAGTGCAAGGAAATTGCAAGCAGTAAGAAGTTTTTCCCTATTTCCTAATGCGTCAGTTTTTTGTCATCTTAAAGACGTCATTATGGCGTCATTAACGGGACGTCTTTTGCCTGTGACTTAGGGAGGTCAATTTAACGTCATTTTGTCGTCATCTTATGACGTCTTTGATGAGCAAATGTGACCAAAAATGACTAAAAAGAGACGTCGGCTTGCTGCTTGGGATCTGGTCAATGGTAGACGTTGATAAAAGTATTAACAGATTTTTGAAATCCAAGAAATATTTTAACTTATCCAGGGGCGCAACTGGAATTTTAAAATTAATTTTTCTAAAAACTAGTTCGTTAGAAAAAGACTTTGGTAAAAACATTTTTTTATTTTGAAATTTGCAAAAAATAGTTAGTTTTTTGGTTACCCTCCAGAGAAAATCAAAACTCTTAAAAGCAAATTCTCTATTTGTATTTTTTTCGTAAATTTAATTAAATTTTATTGAAAAATCTCACCTCAATTACACTGGTCAACACGATTTTTGTGTCCGACTTCTTCATATTAAATTTCGCAAAAATATCTGCCTTTTTCTTGTAAATAAAGGCATTTATATATCTCGCATCAAAAAAATTGCAGAGTGAAATAATTTTAACTGTCTATAGTTCTTTGAGGCTCTTGGGCCAAAAGTATCAGGTATATGTTTGGTGTTGGTCCCGTGTCTCATTTTTTAGGTAAAACAAAAATGAATATCCTTGTGCGCGCTTGCTTATAATATGTTGTTAAAAAAATGCATAGGCGTTTTTAAAACAAGTTCCTTAACCGTTCTAGGTGCAAACCTTTAATTTTCTATTAGCAACTAAGTAACCTTAAGGTTTCCTTTTAGTTACTAGGTAAAAATAAATTATTTTTACGGTATAAAAAAAACAATCAGCACCCATATTTTTAAAGGTTTTTTAAAGTACCTGCCAAAAATATTTTAGTTAGCATATCTTGACAAGTTTAATGTCAAAGTTTTCAGAATATCCCTTAAAATCAGTTAAACTGTCAATTTTAACATTTTTATTGATCCATTAAGTTCTTATTTTTATTAGTTTAAGTTACAATTTGCTGTGTGACCAACAGTATTTAGAAGTTGCCACCGAAACGTCGATATTTAATTATCTGTTTACTTGGATTAAATAAATTTTTGGATATTAATACTCTTAAATCTGTTAATTTTGCGTGTACCCAAATAAATGCCATCTAATAACACCCGAATAATAGTTTTTATAGCATTGGTTTAAAAATCATGTAATCTCCATATAAGAAAAATAAACTGTATTGGATATTATGTACAAAGATTATAATTTAAATAAAGCTACAAAAAGTTAGCTTTAGTAAACCTTTAGAAAGGTGTTCTTTTTGGTTAGAAATTAAAATGTATAAAATTTGTTTTTTGAAAATGCGTTTCAAAATATACTTTGGGTATTTTTTTTGACTATACAGAGTGGTCTATATTTACTTGATTCGTAGAATATCCTCAGCGCTACGAGTCATATTTCTAGGTGTAAATTTCACTTTTTTAAGTTTAAAACCTTCTTTATGACTCTATTTTTCGAAGTGTTTTATTAACTATGACATTTAATTACCAAAAGCATGTTCCTACTCCATCTTAGAGCAATACATATTCAGCTATTTTAACATAGTTTTGTTTTACTTACAGGTAAGCCCATTGGTCCTGGATCTCCTTTGCCTCCTTTTTCACCCTTAAAAAATATAATAGTATATCAGTTTCTTACATAAAATTTGTAAAGTGTGACGAAATACTCTATACGTTATATTATTTTTTTATAAAGTACCTTTTTTTACTATTTTTCATTTACACAAAAATTTTGATGTTTTTTAATTAAATTTTAACTGTTATTAAATATTTAATAAAAAAAAATAAAACATAGGCCTTTAACATATACATAATTTATAAAATATGCGTTCTGCAAATACAAAAAATATTTTTTTATAGGAAGCGGCGAAATACCAACTAACAATAGTATTTTAAAACTTACTGGTTCTCCTTTTATTCCATCCATTCCCCGATCTCCTTTAATTCCTGGGGGCCTTGTAAACCTGGATTTCCTGGAGGACCTGGTGGTCCAGGTGGACCAACAACCTAAGAAACAATATATTAATTTAAATTATATTTCACATGATCATTACTAAATGTAACTAAATAATAAATACATTTATAAAAACCATTTTATTTGTTTATTTGATATTTAACATTTTGAGCATCTGTTATTGCTCCCCTAGGTCGCTTAGATCATGGCTTAATTCCTTTATTTTATTCTGCATATCCCGAGGTAAATGAATGAATGCCACCATGCACCGTATGGCACTACAACTCAGCTGACTGGGATGGCCTGGGATTGTCACCTACCCTGGAGATACCATTTGCTTTTCTTCTCATGATCCTTCCGAAACTTGCTAGCAACTAACTGAATCATTTTAATTAGGAATTAAAACCTATATTCCACACACCATCAAAAAACCCAAACCCTTTAATAACAAAGCTTGGTTTCCAAATTTTGTGACAAAGCTAGACTTCAAAAAGTTTAGGCTTACAAAAGTTTGTACCACTGGCCACAATCTCATTTCCTTGGGGAAAGGGGTGAGGGAGGGGTAATACAATGGATGAAGTATGTTTTAACATCGTTTTGTATGTCAAAATCAAAAATCGGCCAAAAAATTTGAGGCCAAAAAAGGTCCTTGCCTTAAAAAAACATATATATACATACTGATTTTCATTCTAAAACATGTTATTTTGTGTAGAAACTACTGCCAAAAAGCAATTAAATGCTCTTTCCACACTTACAAACTATACTTCACAACCTTATTTGTAACGACCCTTACAAATTTTTGAACCTTCCTGAGAGAAAGAGGAAAATATCCCCTTTACCTCCCCCCATATCTACGCCAGTGTTTCTACAGAAACCTAGTCTGAAAAACCGACAGGCAAGTATTAAAGCAAGAAACTACTACAATAAAACAATTTCAGAAGCCAAAGACTCCTTTGATAATGAAAATAATTTTTCTTGCTCAAATGGTACTAAATCTTTCGGGTTCTTTGCCAAAAACATAAGTAGGATTTGTTTACCAGTTATTTTTCACCAATAACTTTGAAGGATTAAATTATTTCTACCGCTAAAGAAAAGGCAGAACTGTTTGCTAAACAATTTCCTGCCAATTCAAACCTTGACCCACCCGTAAATCATCAAATTTTAGCTATTGCCTCAGTTCCTCATAAAATTTCCAATATTTTTTTTTTGGGTAAAACACATTAAGCGTATCCTTTCCTCTTTTAACACCAAGAAGTTGTCTGGGCTAGATGGCATAGCAGCAGCATTCTTACAACACAGGTTTTTAGGGAAGCTAAAAGCTGTGTTGTGTCAAGCTGTTTCGTGTTCAAGCGATTTCAAGAAAGGATTTAAATCTCTTCGATCTTACTTTATACCTATTTTACGTCATGTGGAGGAGAATTCATAAATTCACAAATTCTTAGTAGTACTATTTAAAAAATACACACAATTTTGCATGACAGGATGTATGGATTTCGTCACAAAAGATCTACAGCAGATCTTCTTTTCTTCGTATCATACAACTGGCACAAGTCTCTTAAGTTTCTAGGTGAGTCCCAAACCGCTGCTCTTAATATATCCAAAGCTTTTGACCAGGTCTGACATGAAGCACCCCTCAATAAACTCTCCTATGGCCTTTTAGCTAAACTCTGTTCTTGGCTGGCTAGTTATCTTTTTTATAATTTTTACAATTACAATTTTATTATCTTTTGCATTGACGTATATCAGTTATTGTGGATGGCTACTCAACAGGCTTTCACCAAGTAAATGCAGGAGTGCCTCAGGGCTCAGTACTGTTTCTGGTCGTTGATGTGAAGCAACGACCTTTTCTCGTTCACAACTAATTTCAACCAATTTTTAACCTGATTTGAAAAGCAAACGCAGAGCGATACAGATTTCTCTTTCACAGGAACTTTTTTAATATTGAATTGGAGCGCTAAAAATCTTGTCCATTTTAATGCATCCAAAACACATTTATGTGCCTTGCCGCGGTGGGAGTCAATAAATATTCATCCTTTATTAAAAGCGGCCAAGTTGTACAAGGCAAAGACACCTTCAATCTTGTGAGCGTCACATTTAAAAATAAGCGTAACTGGAATAAACACATTATATCTATAGCCACCGTACCTTAAAAAAGAACTTGGATCTCTCTTTCGAGCCACAAAGTATTTTTCCCTTCTAATTTATACAGTTTGCATGTGTCCCAAATCCAAGCCTATTTGAAATATCTTATATCTGAAGCATGGCGTCCCCGACAACCTTTATTCTTTATTACAGAGAAATTCGTAGTGCCATACGTATGCATCACCATACGGTTCAACTAGACAGGTTCCGAACTTTTACTTTGTTCGTTATTTTATCCCAAGAATGTTGAACCTGCTGCGCGCGAAGGTCTTTCTTGTTCTCCAAATCTTCAAGTATTTATGTCCCGTATCAACAAACTAGCTCGTGGATTGTCAAAAGTTAAAAAAAAACATGTGACATACAATGTGTCTACGTAAGGTGGTGTCATATAGAAAACTTTTTAGTATAATTTTACAAATAAAAGTAATTTTTATAAAAAGTTCTGCATGCTCCAAAACCTAAAAATCAACCAATAGATATTAAATTGTATTAGTTATTTGCAAGGTTTGGCCAAAAATGTAATTTCTGCTTAAGAGTACTTGTATATTGGCTAATCTCGTAAATTTTATCAAAAAATATGTTTGGGATTAAAAATTTCAAATCGATCCATATTGATTTTAAATATTACCGAAAATACAAGTACTATTTTTTTAAATCTTTTAGGCCAAAAGCCTAAATACTAACGTACCGTGGCGTGGGTGTCTTGCGCGAGGTAAGAGAACGTTTGTTGACACGAGACTTAAATACTTGAAGATTTTGAAAGGGGGAGGAAAGACCTCCGCGGCCAGCAGGTTCCACATTTTAAAAACTCTGGGAATAAAACCAACAATCAAAGTTCGGGGCCTGTCCAGTTGGACCGTATAGGGATGCATATGCGCGGCAACACGAGTTTCTCTATTGGGACCCGTATGTTCCTTGTTTATTATTAATTAAATATACAATACAAATTTAATTTTAAAGATTATATACACTTTGAAACTAGCCCCTCAATGTATTAGAAAAAAATATTTATGGTCAAATGAGTATTTAATTTAAATGTGACATTTCAGGGCGTTAGTATCAAAAAGAGTGATTAAATTTTAAAAATGATGCTGTTAATGTCTATTGATACTAAAGCTTGTAAACTTATTTAACTATTAACATGTAAACAAAAAATTATTTACCACTTCTCCAGCTGATATTATTTCACCAGTTCCATCTCCCTGAAACAGTATAGAAAAAAATACAAAAAGATAAGGTTGTCACAAAAATACATTAACTAATAATATATTAGTAGAAAGCAAATATAAATTAATAAATAAAAGTTATTATAGATAACTAAGAAAGAAAAGAACAAAGTTAATATTTACCTGTCGCCTTCTAAGCTTCTTGTATTTCTGCAATGAAAATTTTCCGAGAAAAAGAAAACAGTATATTAGAGTTCGTTTAAAAAGTAAGTATTTAAAGCTAAACAGAAAAAGAAAAGACCGCCTAGGTACAGCTTGTATTTACAAAGGATTATTGTCAATACAATAATGTGTTTTATATACACGGTTCGCAAAAACTCCAAAAACATGATATTTCTCCAAGGTAAAATACTAGTACGAGACCCGAATAGAAGGGACTTCACCATTTGTTTAGATAAAAACTGTTTTATATTGGTATTATATTAAGAACAGTATTTAAAGAAAGGTATTGTTAAATCCATCGGCAGGGCCGTAGGACGTAATAACGGTTTGAGGCGCCCTAGGCTAGAATTCCCGGAGCACCTATTTTCTACCTCAAAAAATTTTAGAAGAGTAAAAAAAGGTCCTTTCCTCTGTACCGCCTATTTTGAGTGCCAAGCGCCTTATTTTTCACCACCCGCAGAATTTGTCACTAAACATGCCCACTTAACCAAAACTTTTTTAAAAACTCCCTGTCTAGCGCCGATTACTCCCCTGCCTGGCGCCTACTTTATTTAGGGCGCCCTAGGCTTTAGCCTAGTCAGCCTAATGGATAATACGGTCCTGTCCATCGGTAGGTCATTTGTTTACCTTTTTAAAATCGCCGCAATTCAGTCTAGATATATTAGGTTTTGTCATACAAATAATTAAATTTAATTGTTTTAAAAGAAATATGCTTTGAATTAAATGGAAAGTCATTAAATTACTAACATTTTTTTTCTAAAAACTTATAATTGGGTAAAAATCAATATTACCTGATATTTCAATTTACCCATATTTGACCGGACTATAGTTGTATTTAAAAAGGGATAGGGCAAGCGCGGCTAGTGAGTTTTTTTTTTCCGGTGGGTCAAATTCTTTGAGTAACTAATAATTCCTTGCTATACAATGTGTTATCTTTTTATTTTCTAAAAGAATATAGTACTTTTATGGACGGACTTTAATAATATGATGTTTTAACTTCTGCCGAAGAAAAGTGTATCTATACAAATACCCATTGCAAAAACTATAAAGTCCTAAATTACCATTTCTTTAATATACAAATGCAATCAGATTTAATTTTATATTATTTTTAAATCTATAATAATATACAGGTCTGGAAAA
>JACEGR010005064.1:0-78334 GCA_014170235.1 Listronotus bonariensis | reverse complement strand
GGATGAGTAGAAAACAATTTCTTACCCACCTTAAAGTTGTATTTTTGTTGGAACGTTAGTACGCACTCGCAAATTAAATTCACGTCGAAAGTTTCTCTGAATTGGCACAATGGACTACGTCAGAAAAAACGATTCAACAGCAAAGATCCGTTGATTGTTTGGCCAATTTGCCATTCTAACACAAAATTTCCAACATTAAACTCCAGTTTTATCGCTATTTGACGTTAGTCAAATACACGATATTTCCATGGCAATCTTTTTAAAACAGTTAAATCCTATTGCCGGACCTTGTATTTCCGGAACAGTTGAAGATATGTATAGAATATTGAACAAAAATGTGTTAAGAATGTTCTAAAAAATCAAAAAATTAAATAGAATGCAGGTTGTTGTATTTAAAATAAGAAAGTTGGTATTAGACACCGTTACATGACTTAGGTATATATTTTTTTTTTGTTGAAAAAAATTGCTTAACTTAAAATTCAATTTGACGTGTCCGTGCCTAATTTTTTGTTTTGAAAATGCTCTCATTTGTTTATTATAGAATTAATTCCATTTGGCTGATATACACTGTATTTAATTAAGTTCTTTAAATAAGGGATTGCAAAGTTACTTACGTCCTGTATTTATGCAGGTAAAATGTTAAAATGACACTTAAGCGGTATTTCTTGTTGTAATTATTAAAGCTACCACTAGATGTCATTTTGAAATGTTACCCATCATTATTTGGACCCTTATGTCGCCTTAACATGCAGCCGTTGCCGCTGCTCACTTACCTTCTCACTGCCGCTTTTGACTTGCTTTAGCATGCCGCCCCTGACGCGTTGTTTGAAGAAATACCTTTCTTCAATCAACGCCTAAAGGGAGCGCAAACAAAGTCTTAACAAACTCGCGCTGTCCACTTCCCTGCTCAATTTTTCGCTCACTATCGCAAGAATGAGCTGCATAAATAGGCGGTGTTAGGTATTTTTGGTGGTCGAAAGTTGGTAAAGGACCTCAAGAGAGACACCTTAACACCGATACAGGGGGTCTCTATAAATCTTGAGTAATGTCCACTGAATACATAAGCTCTGCCAACAAGTCCTATCTCCTACGTCCTTGAAGGTTCGTAAGAACCGCGTGACCACTGGTAATGTATGACAGGCAATGGGTGCCTGTCATACAGCTGCCAGGAGCAGGGCGATGGCGAATTCCGGCGCCACAAAACCGGAAAAATCAGTTTGGGATCAACATTTTCCATTGAAATGCCTCTGGTTCTCTAGATCAAACTTCAAAGATCAGTTTACAAGACTGTTGTAATAACTTTCAAAAATTCTATCCTTGACCTACTGAAATCCAACATTAGCACCACAATGACAAAACAAATCATCGGGGCATTCACAGAACGAAAAACCAAATTCACGGGACTACGATTACCAAGTAATTGAGAAGAACTCTAAAAATCAGTGTGCAAACATGTTCTCGAAACTTCTGCCCTTGACCTTTTACAACATCTTGTTAGACAACTTTACCTCTAAAAAATTACAAGAAAATGATTCTCAGGTTCCACATTGGCAAAACCAATCATGGCGAAATTCACAAAACGAAACAGTAACTGAACAGGACTAAGATTATGAAGCAATATGGAAGAAAAATGCCCTGCTTTTTGAAAATAACTACCTCTACATATCGAATGTGAAAAACGGTTTCAAAATTTTTAAAAATTCTTCAACTTTAACAAATTATTCTCAAAGACTACAATTATGAAGTAAATTAGAAGATAATTCGCCCTGCATTTTGAGTTCACTAAACTCTACACAGCAGTGTGCAAATATGTTTGAGACAATTATTTCTTCGACTTCGAGAAATTCAACAATCTGATAGAAGACGTTAACTCGGAAAAAAGATATAAGAAAATTATTCTCAAGAACTCCAATGACACACCAATCATCAAGGCAATTACACAGTGGAATACTAAACTTTCAGATCTACGGTTATGAAGCAATAAAGAAGAAATATGCCCTGCTTTTTAAGGAAAACTAACTCTACATGGCAGGGTGCAGACCGGTTTCACCATTTTTTAAAAATTCTGTGTTCGACCCTAAGAAATGCAAAATTTTGTTAGAAGATGTTACTTTAAAAGAATGATAAAAGCAAATTATGCTCAAAGACTACAATTAGGAAGTAAATTAGAAGAAATTTGCCCTGCATTTTGAATACATCAAACTCTACACAGCAGTGTTCAAATATGTTCGAGAAAATTCTGCCTTCTACTTCGAGAAATACAACATTCTCTTAATAGAATTTTACTCAGATCCCCAGGACAACAATTATGAAGCAACATAGAAGAAATATGCCATGCTTTTTAAAGATAGCTATCTTTACACACCCCAGGGTGCAACACTGTTCGAGAAACCTTTAAAAATTCTGACTTTGACATCTTAAAATACAACATTTTGTTGATAGACGTTAACTGGAAAGAAAAGCATTGAAACAAAATAGAAGAAATACGTCGTGCTTTATAAAGATAACAAATTCTACACAATAGTATGCAAGACTGATCGAGAAAGTTTCAAAAAATTCTGCATTTGACTTCTTAAAATGCAACATTTTGTTGATAGACGTTAACTGAAAAGAAAAGCATTAAAACAAAATAGAAGAAATACGTCGTGCTTTATAAAGATAACAAATTCTTCACAACAGTATACAAGACTGATCGAGAAACTTTCAAAAATTCTGCATTTGACTTCTTAAAATGCAACATTATGTTATAGACGTAAACTAAGAATAATAAAAGTAAAGTGATTTAGAAGAAATAGGCCCTGCTTTTTGAAGATAACAAACTCCACGCAGCAGTGTGCCAGACTCACCGAAAAACTTTCAAAAACTCTGTCCTAGACATCGTAAAATTGTTAGAAAACTTTAACTGAGAAGAATAAAAGTGAAGTAACATAGAGGAAATACGCCCTGCTTTTTGAAGATGACATACTCTACACAGCAGTGTGCAAGACCGACCAAAAAACTTTCAAAACTCTGCCTTTGACATCGTAAAATGCACCATTTGGTTAGAAGACATTAACTGAGAAGAATAAAATAAAAGTAAATTAAAAGAAATAGGCAATGCTTTTTAAAGATGACGAATTTTACACAACAGTGTGCAAGACTGACCAAAAACTTTTAAAAATTCTGCCTTTGACTTGCAAAAATGCAACATTTTGTTAGAAGACTTTAACTGAGAAGAATAAAAGCAAAGTAATTTTTAAAAAATTGTCCCTGCTTTTTGAAAATGACGAACTCTACACAGCAGTGTGTAAGACTAATTAAAAAACTTTAAAGAGCTCTGCCTCAGACATCGTAAAATGCACTATTTTGTTAGAAGACATTATTTGGGAAGAATAAAAGTAAAGTAATTAAAGAGAAATATGCCCTGCTTTTTGAAAATGATAAACTCTACAGAACAGTGTACAAGACCGATCAAGAAACTTTCAAAAATTTTGCCTTTGACTTCTTGAAATGCAACATTTTGTTAAAAGACGTTAACTAAGAAGAATAAAAGTGAAGTAATTTAAAAGAAATAGGTCCTGCTTTATAAAGATGACAAACTTTACGCAGCAATGTGCAAGACTGACCGAAAAACTTGCAAAACTCTACCTTTGACATCGTAAAAGCCCCGCTTTTTGAAAATGACGACCTCTACACAAAATGTGCAAGACTGACCAAAAATTCAGCCTTTGATTTCTTGTAATGCAACATCTTGTTACAAGACATTAACTAAAAAGAATAAAAGTGAAGTAATTTAGAAGAAATAGGCCCTACTTTTTAAAGATGACGAACTTTAAGCAGCAATGTGCAAGACTTCCAAAACTCTACCTTTGACATCCTAAAATGAATCATTTGATTAGAAGACACTAACTTAGAAGAATAAAAGTAAAGTAAATTAAAAGAAATTTGCCCTGCTTTTTACAAATAATGAACTCTACATGACAGTGTGCAAGACTGATCAAGAAACTTTTAAAAATTTTGCCTTTGACTTCTTAAAATGCAACATTTTTTTAGAAGACGTTAATTAAGAAAAATAATAGTAAGGTAATTTGGAAGAAATAGACCTTGCTTGTTAGAGATGACGAACTCTACACAGCAGTGTGCAAGACTGACCGAAAAACTTTCAAAAACTCTACCTTTGACATTATTAAATGCTCCATTTTGTTTAAAGACATTAACTAAGAAAAATAATAGTAAAGTTATTTAGAAGAAATAGGCCGTGTCATTTGAAGATAATAAACTTCACACTGCAGTGAGTAGAGGTAGATGGTATGTTTTGCATCCTCCGTCCTCCGGAGGCGCTTGTTATCTCAAAATCTCTGACGTCACACATTAGGAATCTTGCGCAAGTCCATATTTAGGGTGTGGTCAATCAGCCAATCAGACTTCACGTATCAGACACGTCATCCTGCAGCCAATCAGCCAGTAGACACGTCATCAGGATCTCCGCCCATCAGGTAGTTAAGCCCCGCCCCCGCTGCAGGATAGGGGGATGCAAGATTGTGGGCGGGCACGATAACGCGTTAGGTCCTGCCCCTCGCTGCAGGATAGGGGGATGCAAGATTGTGAGCGGGCACGATAGCGTGATAACCCGCTAGCGCGCTAGGGGGCCTTTCGAAATTTCAAAATTTCGCGCCAACAACAGCATCATCTGTCAAACGTCATTAAGATCTCAGCCCGTCACGCCATCTGCTAATCTTGATGACGTTTGACAGATGACAGATGTCGACGCGAAAAACGTCAGCTGTTAAAAGAAGAAGAATCACATCATAACCTCACTTAAGGCTTAGGTCTAGAGCGCAGACGCAAACCCTGAAGTTATAGTTAGATATTAAACTTTTAAGAACAAATACAACACCACCTGTCAATCTGTCAAACGTCATCACTCAAATGTTAAACGTCACTTCTCATCTGTCAAATAATTAGGAGTCTTACGCGATGCTATATTTATTGGTAAATCTGACAACAACGGCTCTAGACCATGGTAAGCCCGTTATCGAATGTATCTCTTCACAAATTTGTTCTTTGAGTTGGGGAAGTGTTTGGGGATGAGTAGAAAACAATTTCTTACCCACCTTAAAGTTGTATTTTTGTTGGAACGTTAGTACGCACTCGCAAATTAAATTCACGTCGAAAGTTTCTCTGAATTGGCACAATGGACTACGTCAGAAAAAACGATTCAACAGCAAAGATCCGTTGATTGTTTGGCCAATTTGCCATTCTAACACAAAATTTTCAACATTAAACTCCAGTTTTATCGCTATTTGACGTTAGTCAAATACACGATATTTCCATGGCAATCTTTTTAAAACAGTTAAATCCTATTGCCGGACCTTGTATTTCCGGAACAGTTGAAGATATGTATAGAATATTGAACAAAAATGTGTTAAGAATGTTCTAAAAAATCAAAAAATTAAATAGAATGCAGGTTGTTGTATTTAAAATAAGAAAGTTGGTATTAGCCACCGTTACATGACTTAGGTATATATTTTTTTTTTGTTGAAAAAAATTGCTTAACTTAAAATTCAATTTGACGTGTCCGTGCCTAATTTTTTGTTTTGAAAATGCTCTCATTTGTTTATTATAGAATTAATTCCATTTGGCTGATATACACTGTATTTAATTAAGTTCTTTAAATAAGGGATTGCAAAGTTACTTACGTCCTGTATTTATGCAGGTAAAATGTCAAAATGACACTTAAGCGGTATTTCTTGTTGTAATTATTAAAGCTACCACTAGATGTCATTTTGAAATGTTACCCATCATTATTTGGACCCTTATGTCACCTTAACATGCAGCCGTTGCCGCTGCTCACTTACCTTCTCACTGCCGCTTTTGACTTGCTTTAGCATGCCGCCCCTGACGCGTTGTTTGAAGAAATACCTTTCTTCAATCAACGCCTAAAGGGAGCGCAAACAAAGTCTTAACAAACTCGCGCTGTCCACTTCCCTGCTCAATTTTTCGCTCACTGTCGCAAGAATGAGCTGC
Organism: Listronotus bonariensis; assembly: GCA_014170235.1. Taxonomy (NCBI): domain Eukaryota; kingdom Metazoa; phylum Arthropoda; class Insecta; order Coleoptera; family Curculionidae; genus Listronotus; species Listronotus bonariensis. Next base: position 72,328 of record JACEGR010005064.1, on the reverse strand, counting down.
ATATATAGGCGGTGTTAGGTATTTTTGGTGGTCGAAAGTTGGTAAAGGACCTCAAGGGAGACACCTTAACACCGATACAGGGTGTCTCTATAAATCTTGAGTAATGTCCACTGAATACATAAGCTCTGCCAACAAGTCCTATCTCCTACGTCCTTGAAGGTTCGTAAGAACCGCGTGACCACTGGTAATGTATGACAGGCAATGGGTGCCTGTCATACAGCTGCCAGGAGCAGGGCGATGGCGAATTCCGGCGCCACAAAACCGGAAAAATCAGTTTGGGATCAACATTTTCCATTGAAATGCCTCTGGTTCTCTAGATCAAACTTCAAAGATCAGTTTACAAGACTGTTGTAATAACTTTCAAAAATTCTATCCTTGACCTACTGAAATCCAACATTAGCACCACAATGACAAAACCAATCATCGGGGCATTCACAGAACGAAAAACCAAATTCACGGGACTACGATTACCAAGTAATTGAGAAGAACTCTAAAAATCAGTGTGCAAACATGTTCTCGAAACTTCTGCCCTTGACCTTTTACAACATCTTGTTAGACAACTTTACCTCTAAAAAATTACAAGAAAATGATTCTCAGGTTCCACATTGGCAAAACCAATCATGGCGAAATTCACAAAACGAAACAGTAACTGAACAGGACTAAGATTATGAAGCAATATGGAAGAAAAATGCCCTGCTTTTTGAAAATAACTACCTCTACATATCGAATGTGAAAAACGGTTTCAAAATTTTTAAAAATTCTTCAACTTTAACAAATTATTCTCAAAGACTACAATTATGAAGTAAATTAGAAGATAATTCGCCCTGCATTTTGAGTTCACTAAACTCTACACAGCAGTGTGCAAATATGTTTGAGACAATTATTTCTTCGACTTCGAGAAATTCAACAATCTGATAGAAGACGTTAACTCGGAAAAAAGATATAAGAAAATTATTCTCAAGAACTCCAATGACACACCAATCATCAAGGCAATTACACAGTGGAATACTAAACTTTCAGATCTACGGTTATGAAGCAATAAAGAAGAAATATGCCCTGCTTTTTAAGGAAAACTAACTCTACATGGCAGGGTGCAGACCGGTTTCACCATTTTTTAAAAATTCTGTGTTCGACCCTAAGAAATGCAAAATTTTGTTAGAAGATGTTACTTTAAAAGAATGATAAAAGCAAATTATGCTCAAAGACTACAATTAGGAAGTAAATTAGAAGAAATTTGCCCTGCATTTTGAATACATCAAACTCTACACAGCAGTGTTCAAATATGTTCGAGAAAATTCTGCCTTCTACTTCGAGAAATACAACATTCTCTTAATAGAATTTTACTCAGATCCCCAGGACAACAATTATGAAGCAACATAGAAGAAATATGCCATGCTTTTTAAAGATAGCTATCTTTACACACCCCAGGGTGCAACACTGTTCGAGAAACCTTTAAAAATTCTGACTTTGACATCTTAAAATACAACATTTTGTTGATAGACGTTAACTGGAAAGAAAAGCATTGAAACAAAATAGAAGAAATACGTCGTGCTTTATAAAGATAACAAATTCTACACAATAGTATGCAAGACTGATCGAGAAAGTTTCAAAAATTCTGCATTTGACTTCTTAAAATGCAACATTTTGTTGATAGACGTTAACTGAAAAGAAAAGCATTAAAACAAAATAGAAGAAATACGTCGTGCTTTATAAAGATAACAAATTCTTCACAACAGTATACAAGACTGATCGAGAAACTTTCAAAAAATTCTGCATTTGACTTCTTAAAATGCAACATTATGTTATAGACGTAAACTAAGAATAATAAAAGTAAAGTGATTTAGAAGAAATAGGCCCTGCTTTTTGAAGATAACAAACTCCACGCAGCAGTGTGCCAGACTCACCGAAAAACTTTCAAAAACTCTGTCCTAGACATCGTAAAATTGTTAGAAAACTTTAACTGAGAAGAATAAAAGTGAAGTAACATAGAGGAAATACGCCCTGCTTTTTGAAGATGACATACTCTACACAGCAGTGTGCAAGACCGACCAAAAAACTTTCAAAACTCTGCCTTTGACATCGTAAAATGCACCATTTGGTTAGAAGACATTAACTGAGAAGAATAAAATAAAAGTAAATTAAAAGAAATAGGCAATGCTTTTTAAAGATGACGAATTTTACACAACAGTGTGCAAGACTGACCAAAAACTTTTAAAAATTCTGCCTTTGACTTGCAAAAATGCAACATTTTGTTAGAAGACTTTAACTGAGAAGAATAAAAGCAAAGTAATTTTTAAAAAATTGTCCCTGCTTTTTGAAAATGACGAACTCTACACAGCAGTGTGTAAGACTAATTAAAAAACTTTAAAGAGCTCTGCCTCAGACATCGTAAAATGCACTATTTTGTTAGAAGACATTATTTGGGAAGAATAAAAGTAAAGTAATTAAAGAGAAATATGCCCTGCTTTTTGAAAATGATAAACTCTACAGAACAGTGTACAAGACCGATCAAGAAACTTTCAAAAATTTTGCCTTTGACTTCTTGAAATGCAACATTTTGTTAAAAGACGTTAACTAAGAAGAATAAAAGTGAAGTAATTTAAAAGAAATAGGTCCTGCTTTATAAAGATGACAAACTTTACGCAGCAATGTGCAAGACTGACCGAAAAACTTGCAAAACTCTACCTTTGACATCGTAAAAAGCCCCGCTTTTTGAAAATGACGACCTCTACACAAAATGTGCAAGACTGACCAAAAATTCAGCCTTTGATTTCTTGTAATGCAACATCTTGTTACAAGACATTAACTAAAAAGAATAAAAGTGAAGTAATTTAGAAGAAATAGGCCCTACTTTTTAAAGATGACGAACTTTAAGCAGCAATGTGCAAGACTTCCAAAACTCTACCTTTGACATCCTAAAATGAATCATTTGATTAGAAGACACTAACTTAGAAGAATAAAAGTAAAGTAAATTAAAAGAAATTTGCCCTGCTTTTTACAAATAATGAACTCTACATGACAGTGTGCAAGACTGATCAAGAAACTTTTAAAAATTTTGCCTTTGACTTCTTAAAATGCAACATTTTTTTAGAAGACGTTAATTAAGAAAAATAATAGTAAGGTAATTTGGAAGAAATAGACCTTGCTTGTTAGAGATGACGAACTCTACACAGCAGTGTGCAAGACTGACCGAAAAACTTTCAAAAACTCTACCTTTGACATTATTAAATGCTCCATTTTGTTTAAAGACATTAACTAAGAAAAATAATAGTAAAGTTATTTAGAAGAAATAGGCCGTGTCATTTGAAGATAATAAACTTCACACTGCAGTGAGTAGAGGTAGATGGTATGTTTTGCATCCTCCGTCCTCCGGAGGCGCTTGTTATCTCAAAATCTCTGACGTCACACATTAGGAATCTTGCGCAAGTCCATATTTAGGGTGTGGTCAATCAGCCAATCAGACTTCACGTATCAGACACGTCATCCTGCAGCCAATCAGCCAGTAGACACGTCATCAGGATCTCCGCCCATCAGGTAGTTAAGCCCCGCCCCCGCTGCAGGATAGGGGGATGCAAGATTGTGGGCGGGCACGATAACGCGTTAGGTCCTGCCCCTCGCTGCAGGATAGGGGGATGCAAGATTGTGAGCGGGCACGATAGCGTGATAACCCGCTAGCGCGCTAGGGGGCCTTTCGAAATTTCAAAATTTCGCGCCAACAACAGCATCATCTGTCATCTGTCAAACGTCATTAAGATCTCAGCCCGTCACGCCATCTGCTAATCTTGATGACGTTTGACAGATGACAGATGTCGACGCGAAAAACGTCAGCTGTTAAAAGAAGAAGAATCACATCATAACCTCACTTAAGGCTTAGGTCTAGAGCGCAGACGCAAACCCTGAAGTTATAGTTAGATATTAAACTTTTAAGAACAAATACAACACCACCTGTCAATCTGTCAAACGTCATCACTCAAATGTTAAACGTCACTTCTCATCTGTCAAATAATTAGGAGTCTTACGCGATGCTATATTTATTGGTAAATCTGACAACAACGGCTCTAGACCATGGTAAGCCCGACAACACCGGGTGGCGGGTGAGGGGCGTAGAATCAAGGTATGACGTCATAAATACATTAATAAGGTCTTAAACAGATTATTTAGCATATATTTAAAATGTTATAATAAGCATGATTATAGAAGTCAATATTATACGTTAATATTAACATCACAAAGGAAATACTTATGCATAAATATCCTGTCATAAGGAAGATAAAATATTACTAATTACATCCTGTCTTTGTTATTCACAATTATTTTGCTGAGAGCGGAAACCGCAAAACTGATAAGTTGCTATTCTACACTTATTATTACATTTATAACTGATGAATAATATTATTTATCCAACACTTACATATAATATCTACATAATTGATCAGATTTTGAGGATATAAAGTGTATTATAAGTCACTAGTGAGCTAAAGTACCCTTTAGCTCACTAGTGACTTATACTAATTCTTTTATTACTTCGAACATTTCAAAAATACAAAATTTTGTTGCTGGTGTTGACAATGACAAGTAACAAATAATGGATGACGTTTTCAAATTATTTTCGATATTAAAAACGATTTATACAAAAGTGTTGGATAAAATTTTGTATTAGACACGTGAGTTATTACATAAGTCACTTAAGAAAATTACCTCTCTCGCCCTTCGGGCTCGAGAGTTAAACTTTTCTTACGTGACTTATATGTAATATAACTCACTTATCTAATAAATAACTATTATTCAAATTATTGTTCGCGCAAATAACTGCTTACGTAAATGTGTGGTGGGTAAGAGTGGAGGAGCGTATAAATACAGCAGCGCGGCAGTCTAGCATTCATTACCAGTTAAAACGTCGACGACATCAGTGCTTCAGTAGTTTGGTAGCTTTAGCCTCTTTATAGTGTTGTGAGTGATGAAAATACATGTAAGTATTTATTTTATTCTAAATGTTTATGTATAGGTCCTGTTTAAACTACTTTAAATTAATAAAACAACCATTAAGCAATTCAGATTTATTCACATCTGCCGTCAGCCGCTAACAAGAACATTCAACCTCCAGCGTATATACATTATTTTGATATTTTTGTCAAGGGCGTTGCAAAACTGGGTCAAATGATGAGTCACCATTATTGGTTCATAGTACAGGAATAATGGCTGCATTTTTCCTCTTCTATGTATTGATTATGAATGACTGGCATTATAAATAGAATTTAGAGACCCTATGTGCGTTCTCATTGAGACTAATAAGACGACGGAGTTTCAGTTGTCAGTCCGCTCTACAAAGGCGGCCGCTGAAGCGGAGAACTCGTCTTATGCTGTCATAGGATCATCTCTAAGTTCTTTTATAAACACCGATCATGTCTCAGATTTGTGACGTCGTAATATAATAATAAAATATATTTAAACGAAGGTAATATCAATCTTCCATGTTATACTGATGACGAGCTTTGCGTTAAGTGCTTACTTAGCATTAAAAATTAAAGTTGTGAAACGTAGAAAAACCCCTCTCAAGATTGGGGTTCATCCCGAGTTTAAGAAACTAAAGAATTATTTATCTTTTAGAGGTATAGAGTATGAAGATCTTCCTCCATCTATGTTGTTAAAAGTTCCTCCTCTGCGTAGAAGCAGAAGGACACAGTCATTGGAAAATCCTTCAGTTTAAGTTCAACCTTCCTACAATGCTGTTCTGTAATCAGTGCAACATAGAAATAACCTCTAATAGTCATTATCGCACAAATTCACATAAACAACATGCTGGAGAAGATGTTCGACTGGGAGTTAAGCTAATTAGAAGTGCGTTCAAGAACCGAATTGTTACATATCAGCTAACTTCAAACAAGTCTGGTGTTGAAGAGTATTTAGAAGACTTGAGATGTAATGTCATAATGCTTTTAACAGATTTGCTTCAAGAACACGGCCAGTTAAAGGTTAATATGGAACTTTATGGTAGATATATGCTAGCCTCAATGAAGCAACAAGAAATCAAATCTTTCAATTCTCGCTATGTTACAGTTACTCAAAATACCAATCTAGAAGACTTATTTAATGATTTTTATGTTATTTTGACAACAAAGGCTTCCGAATTTAGTGAGAGAGATAGCGGCTGGGCATTATCCAAACTATTGTTTCTAGAACTCACCGCAGTCAAAGGAGTGGGGGAATTTAGTTTAAAACCAGAAGCTCAACTGATCTCACCATTCTTTTAGAAGACATTAACTAAGGAGAATAGAAGTGAAGTAATTTAGAACAAATAGGCTCTACTTTTTGAAGATGATAAACTTCACACAGCAGTTCGCAAGACTGATCCAAAAACTTTTAAAAACTCCGACTTTGACATTATAAGATTCACCATAAGAAGAATAGTGAAGTAATTTGAAAGAAATAGGCCTTGCTTTTTAAAGATGGCAAACTCTACACAGCAGTGTGCAAGACTGACCGAAAAACTTCCAAAAACTCAACCTTTGACATCGTAAATACACCATTTTGTTAGAAGACATTAACTGAGAAGAATAATAGTGAAGTAATTTAAAAGAAATAGGCCTTGCTCTTTAAAGATAAGGAACTCTTTACAGCAATGTGCAAAACTGACCAAAAAATGTTTAAAAACTCTGCCTTTCACATCGTAAAATGCACCAATTTGGTAAAAGACATTAACTGGAAAGAATAATAGTGAAGTAATTTAGAAGAAATAGACCTTGCTTCTTAAGACTTTTTGACCGATTTCAATTTTGACAAATGTTGTTTAAAACATTTTTGATAGATAAAATTAAGGACTAAAGTCGTTTAAGACAATTTAAACAGGTATAATTTTGGACAGATGTCGTTTAACACTTTTTTGACAGATTTTAATTTTGACGAATGTTGTTTAAAACACTTTTGACAGATAAAATTTAGGACCAAAGTCGTTTAAGACAATTTTTACAGGTTTAATTTTGGACAGATGTCGTGTAAGACTTTTTAATAGATTTTAATTTTGACAAATGTTGTTTAAAACACTTTTAACAGATGAAATTTAGGACCAAAGTCGTGTAAGACAATTATTACAGGTATAATTTTGGACAGATTCGTTTAAGACTTTTTGACCGATTTCAGTTTTGACAAATAATGTTGTTTAAAACATTTTTGACAGATAAAATTAAGGACCAAAGTCGTTTAAGACAATTTTAACAGGTATGATTTTGGACAGATGTCGTTTAAAACTTTTTGACAGGTTTTAATTTTGACAAATGTTGTTTAAAACATTTTTGACACATACAATTTAGGACTAAACTCGTTTAAAACAATTTTAATAGGTATAATTTTGGACAGATTTCGTGTAAGACTTTTTTGACAGGTTTTAATTTTGACAAATGTTGTTTAAAACATTTTTGACAGATAAAATTTAGGACCAAAGTCGTTTAAGACAATTTTAACAGGTATAATTTTGGACAAATGTCGTTTAAGACTTGTTTGACAGGTTTTAATTTTGACAAATGTTGTTTAAAACATTTTTGACACATACAATTTAGGACTAAAGTCGTTTAAGACAATTTTACTAGGTATAATTTTGGACAGATTTTGTGTAAGACTTTTTGACAGGTTTTAATTTTGACAAATGTTGTTTAAAACATTTTTGACACATACAATTTAGGACCAAAGTCGTTTAAGACAATTTTAATAGGTATAATTTTGGACAGATTTCGTGTAAGACTTTTTTGACAGGTTTTAATTTTGACAAATGTTGTTTAAAACATTTTTGACAGATGAAATTTAGGACTAAAGTCGTTTAAGACAATTTTAACAGGTATAATTTTGGACAAATGTCGTTTAAGACTTGTTTGACAGGTTTTAATTTTGACAAATGTTGTTTAAAACATTTTTGACACATACAATTTAGGACTAAAGTCGTTTAAGACAATTTTAACAGGTATAATTTTGGACAGATGTCGTTTAAGACTTTTTGACAGGTTTTAATTTTGACAAATGTTGTTTAAAACATTTTTGACAGATGAAATTTAGGACTAAAGTCGTTTAAGACAATTTTAACAGGTATAATTTTGGACAGATGTGGTTTAAGACTTTTTGACAGGTTTTAATTTTGACAAATGTTGTTTAAAACATTTTTGACACATACAATTTAGGACTAAAGTCGTTTAAGACAATTTTAATAGGTATAATTTTGGACAGATGTCGTTTAAGACTTTTTTGACAGATTTTAATTTTGACAAATGTTGTTTAAAACTTTTTGATAGATAAAATTTAGGACTAAAGCCGTTTAAGACAATTTTAACAGGTATAATTTTGGACAGATGTCGTTTAAGACATTTTTGACAAACGTAAATTTGGACAAATGTCGTTTAGACAGTTTTGGGGTGTAAGGAGTATGATGCGTCTCATAAAGCCTCTCATACTCAAGTCAACCTCAACGTGCTCGTCGTACGTCCTGTTTTCACAGATGAGGCTCTGACGAATTTAGATACACTGGTAGACTACGATTCAGCTAGGAAAAAGCCACGCGGTCATAAGTTCTGTCTCACTTTCAAATTATTACCTTTTTTGTTACTCGCACACTATTTAAAAGGCGTGATTAAAAAGAAATAGTTGATTCCAGTCTTTTTTGTATGACGCCTCTGCTTTTTCTTAGCTGAATTCTACTATACCGCCTACCGCCCAGCCGTGTATAGTGTATCCTCAACTGTATCGCTAATTTAAAAACTATTATAGATAAAAAATTGGTTAAATTTGCAAAGCTGTAAATTTTATGCTATTTTGATGAAGACTCTATCTTATAACAAAAATCTCTTATAGTTTTTAAAATCCTGATGTTTACGAATTTTGGACACACCATAAAGAAAACAACAATTTTAAACAGAAAGTATTTAATTTTTAATGTTTTATCTTTTTTGTCTTTACGTTAAGTTACTGGTTTGTAGATTAGCTCTCTACATTTATACAGGGTGTCCAGTACTTTTATCGACAAAGTTTAAGGGGTGATTCTACAATGAAAGATAAGGAAATACTTCATATAAACAATCAAAATCCAGGGTGTCAGAAAAGGTGAGGTCAAAAATAATAGGGGTGATAGAGTGAGTGAAAAAAATGTTAGTACTTTATAAAAAAAAGTTCTATCGCACTTCGTTAGGGAGATATTAGAGAAATATTGCACAGTGAAATAAGGCCAGGCACTTATAATGCCGGCCTCATTTTGACATCTGAGCTTGCGCAGATGCATGGAGAATAAGGACTCCCTTATTAAGTATAGTGCCTGGCTTTATTTATATCAGTTTTAGGTGGTGTCATAGTCCTGCCTTATTTTGGTCTTATTTTAACTTCGGAACTGTTCGTCCAACCGAACGGCTGCCGACCACAAAATTAAAAAGTTTTTAGAAGTAAAAATACTTAAAACCTTTCTTTTTCAAATTTATTTCTGTAATTGTGTTAAACAAAACCCTACAACACAAAACAATAAAGAAAATCTACTAAATTTTTCCCATTTTTTAGGTTAATGGTACTGTCAACATGATTTTCAATAACTCTTAATTATGGGTACAAGCACTATTTAAATAAGGCCGGTATTAATAATTCCCGAGCCTAATAAGGCAACTTGCAATAAATCTCTATATTAACACAAGATTAACACCCTATAGTTAGTGACCTTTAAATGTTTTAACTTCACCCTTTGGAGATGTCTCCGTTGAACTTTATTTATGCGCCTTCGTTTTGCCTGCATTCCATGAATTTTGTTTGAACTATTTTGTTAATAGCTTGTAAAACAGTCTAATTATTTTGTTCCGACCTCACCAGAAAGTAATGGTTTGTGGCACATGATATCGATTTTGTTTTTTACCGGGGTGAATCGAGAAGTTTTTTTAACTCTGATAACTAAACAAATATTTCTAACAAAAATAATATATACCAATTACTTTTGGGTAGTTGTTATACAGGGTGTCCCACCGGGAACTGCTGCGATCGATTTCTCGAAAAGTACGTTTTGGAAATTTTGAAAATTTGGTAACATTATAAACACAGCCTTCTTAAACTCTGAGCCGTGAAGTAAGAAAGGCAACGTTGCAAACAACACTGTACAGTAGTAATATTGAAATGAGTTCCTAATAGATTGCATGCTAAATATAATTAATTTTTTAAGTGTTTTAAACAAAATATAGGTATTATTTTTTTAGGGTGTTTTAGACAACATATAGGTATAATTTTAAATACTATAGTTGCCCTAAAAAGCAATAATGTGTCTGCAAAACTTATCAGGAACTTTTCTGCCTTATACAAATTTGTTGGTAAGGATTTAAAAATTTCAAATTATGATGTTTTCTACCCCGCTTTATGCATTTTTTGCGAACAGACCAATGTAGCTTTTTAAAGTTAACTAAACATTTATTATTTAGTAATATTTGCAATACTTAAAATGAATTGAAAGCTTGTGTGTTTAGTTATAAATATAAAAGCTTAATTCGTATTACATAGGATGAACTTTAAAATAACAAACGCTTTAAATTAGGTTTTTCAATATATTTACCCTAAAAGCGCCTTAAGTAAATAACTTTCAGAATATCTATATAAATAATATTTTTTGGTGAACTTACCAGGATATTTATGCGCATTAGTTGATATAGTCCTTAGGATATTGCTTGGGGTAAATAATTGTTTTTGGTGCACTATACACACTATTGATATCAAATAAAACCAATTTTTTAAAAACACACTTAGTTAATTAGTAGCCCGTAAAATACCGTATAGGTACTACTTTTACTTTTAATAAAATAACACTTATCCGGTCAATAGCGCACAACCAGGCTTTCCTAATTTCATCGTTTATGGGGAAATACAATGTTGTTTGATAACCCTCTGTTTTAATACAACTTGTGTAATTCGTTTTGCAGCCCGAAACGCATCAAGTTCATGCCATAATGTACTCCGTACGTACCAACTATACGCGCACATTTAAAAGTAAAAACAACGATTGACATATTGGCACTGGTCCTATTTTTTAAATATAACAATGAATTACTTATTTTTTCTTTATATAATAAATACACGCTACGATTTAACTTTAAAAACAGAAAAACCTTTTTAGCAATCGTTTAAACTTGTTTCTGTTTACTTCTAAACATTACTTGACATTCCTGCTACGCTGTGTTGCCAGATTTCTCCTTCAAGGCTTAGAGTTTAAGAAGGCTGTGTTATAAAATAAGTGGGAGACATACAACTAAAATATTTTGACAGCTCTCCCACTTGGCAGTTAATGTCAACTTCTTTATTTTAAACCGAACACCCTATACTATGTATTATTTATTATTTAGATTCTGCGGTAAATTCAAAACAAAATTTATGTATAATGTTCTATACTTGTTGTACTGTAACCGTTTTTGACTTATTTTAAATTTTATGTCAAAAATGACGTTTGCAAGACATTACATAACCATCAACTCTTTCTAAACAATGGCCTTTATTATAAGTTGAGTTTGAGTTCCTTGTTGTTTCATATGCAAAATTTCTATTTGTATTAAATGCACAAAGAAAGTCTGTAGGTACTCCATGACACAAAAAGTTCCAGCCGTAAACCCTCTGCATGTTTTTATAGGATTTAACTTTCCTATTTCCTATTATGTTTTTTTAGGTTCATATTGGTCTATTTTAAGACAATTATTAATTAAAAACTACACCTGTTTATTTTTTTATATTAATAACACTAAATATATGACTATGTCAAATAACAAAAAAATGTACCTATATACATGTTTATTTTCCATAAAAACTAGTTTATTTTATTAAACGCTTTACTTTTATATATATATATATATATATATATATATATATATATATATATATATATATATATATATATAGGTATATAAATTTCTAGACGCATTTGAAAAGAGGGCTCAATTTGACCACACGTCTGTTGTAGCGTTAAGCGTTAATACATTTTCACCTCTGTAGTTACGGGTTAAATTAGGCAAATAAAAGTAAAAATTTTTGTTCTAATAGTTTTTTGTATATTACTTAGTTTTTCATAAAAAAATAAATTGCATATCCTAAAATAATATTGTTGAATTATTTAAAATCTGAGGAAAAGACGTATCTGAATAGGATTAAACTTTGGTCAACCCTATTAACAAAAAAATAATAATATCATATAAAGAATTATTGCAAGTTGCCTTATTAAGCTCAGGAATTATTAATACCGGCCTTATTTAAATAGTGCTTATACCCATAATTTAGCGTTATTGCAAATCATGTTGACAGTACCATTAACCTAAAAGAAAGGGGAAAAAAATTTACGAGTTTTTCTTTATTGGTTTGTGTTGTAGGGTTTTGTGTAACACAAATACAGAAATATATTTAAAAAAGCAAGGTTTTTAAGTATTTTTACTTCTAAAAACTTTTTCATTTCGTGGTCGGCAGCTGTTCGGTTACACGAACAGTTCCGAAGTTAAAATAAGACCAAAATAGGGCACGACCTAAAACCGACATAAATAAAGCCAGGCACTATACTTGTTAAGGGAGTTCTTATACTACCATGCATCTGCGCAAGCTCAGATGTCAAAATAAGGCCGGTATTATTAGTGCCTGACCTTATTTCACTGCGCAATAATTCAGTTTATTTTATAACTTTGTCCATGAAAAAAAATATTTGCCTTTTTGTTAAAATAGTTTATTAAATAGAAATGTGTATTCAAATCCATATAGTGGCCTGCCAAGTAAAGCACTTTAACCATTGATTCATTTCAAGTTTAGGTTTCATGATGTTCCAAATAAGGTAATTGTTTTACTTATCGGACACCACGCCGGTTTTGATGATTTCTGGCATACGGAGGTTTTTGGGGCGCTTATTGCGAATCTGAAAAATTTTTAGTCGGCAACGTTTCGTTTTCGACATATCCATCATTAAACTTGAAAAACAAATTTACCTTATTTTCACTATATATATTCCCCTTCTGTTTGCAATTATTCTTGATTTAAAGCGGAATTGGCACTCAATATCTTATTTCCACCTCTTAAAAACCCATTTTCCATTTATTTTACCCCTTTTTTCTATAAAATTGTAAAGCTTCACTTTTAATCACAGGCTTTCAAAAATTAATCACGAAAGTTAAGGGGGTGATTCTACTTGACAAAATAAGGGTATAGCTTCATATAATTTTTTCAAAATGTCAGTCGTGTTCGAGTTACAAGCCGTCAAAGTTCAATTTTTATTTTGGTTTTTTCGCCATATTACATTTATTTTTTAACCAATCCAGATAAAATTTGGCACACAAATCGAGCTTTGCAGATTCTAAAATTTTAAGACAAAAGTACTTTTTTAAAATACCGCCAGAGGGCACTTTACCTAAAACTAAAAATTTATTTACATCATTTTATTTTGACAGATATCGCAAACCTGGGGGCGCCATTTTATAGACAATTAAAAACTTAAAAATAAGGTTGTCTTTATTAAAGTCGATAAACCTCACCGTTAAGGCACAAATAGACCTCAAAGTTTTCATCAATTTCAATCAAATTACCTACATACATAGAGGGTGTCCAGTAACTCAACCGTAGCCATGGCTACTGTGATTAAAATGATTAAAAGTGAAGCTTTGTAATTTTATGGGAAAAAGGGGTATAATAAATGAAAAATGGGTTTTTAAGAAGTGGAAATAAATTATGGAGTGCCAATTTAGCAGAAAGCTCAAAAATTGCGTGCAAAAAGAAGGGGGAATATGGTAAATTTAGGTTAGTTTTCAATTCAAGATTGATGATGAATATCTCGAGAACGAAACGTTGCCGACTAAAAATTATTTCAGATTCTTAATCAGCGCCCCAAAAACTCCGTGTGTCAAAAATTATAGAAAACGGCGTGGTAGCCGATAAGTAAACAATTACTCCAAATTATAACTATCTTCTTCATTTCTTCGTATAATATCTAATAATTTAACTACTTTTTACAACCAATGCCGTTAACAGTATTTGAACTCCTCGAAACTCCCTGAGTGACAGCTATTTTATATCTCCTAAACTTTTCCACGATTTGAGCTAAGACATTGCAGCTAAAATCATTAAGACTAAGTGAAATTAAAGTCAAGTTATTAGTATTTTTAACAAGAGCATCAACATCAAATGTAGTTAAATAATTAGATCGTAAGTCTAGCTGCTTCAAATTGCGAAGACCTTTAAAAGCGTCATTTTCAACATTCCTTATTTTATTGTCGTTGATAATCAACTTTTCTAGTTTCAAGAGGTTGGAGAGATCATTCGCTTTGAGTTTTTCTATTAGGTTGTTGTTTAACATCAATATTTCCAGTGTTGGTAAAGAATTTACAGCTGAGGGTACCACTTTCAAAGAATTGAAACCCAGATTTAGTATCTGTAGATTTGCTAAGTCATCAAACGCTTTGTTGGTTATACTATCTATCTTATTCATTCCCAAATCGAGCTTTACAAGCTTTGGACAGTGCGTGAAAACATTTTTTCAATACTCCTAATTTGGTTATCGTATAGATTCAAAACTTGCAAGTCTTGAAGTCCTAAGAAGGAATCTTCTTCTAAATTCTTTATTTTGTTTTGACTCAGTTGCAAGATGGTGACTTGAGGTAAAAGTTTGAATGTTCCACTGGGTCTCTGGGTATATGTTCCAAGTTACCTCTAGAGAAACTTAAATATGTTTTGTAATCGGTGATCTGTATGGGTTTGCTGGGTATAATGGTATCACAAGTGCATGTGGTGATGGCTACTGTTGAACTGCAAGTCTGATAAGAGTTTTTGATGATGGAAATCAAGAGGATCCATACCATCAGCTTCATCATTGCTTTTAAAAGTTTTTTATGGTTGATCTTAAAAAAATAAAAAAACTTATATTCAGGAGGTTAAAAAGTACACTGCCAAATTTTAAGAGACGATCTCTTGAATGATTTTAAAACAAAAAGTTTACATAAAGATGGGTCGCAAATTCTTTGCTTTTAAAATGTAGGGTGTTAAAATGATTTTTCATAAATATCTTAACAACATCCTGTACCTAATTTGACGATGTTGATAAGTATTTAGGGGCTAATTTAGCTGTAACTTGTTTACATTATTAATTAGGTCCAGGGGCGCCCCGACGACACCTCAACGAATATTTTTAACAAAAACAACTTTGTCACTGATTTTTGTGCATTTTTTATTGTTTCTTTCTTAGATTTTAGAAAAATGCGCAAAAGTCAACGGCGATTTTTTTTGTCAGAATCATTCGTTCAAGTTTCTTCATTTGGGACGCCACTGATGGACGTAGTAAATTTAATAAATTTGTGCTAAGTTAACTTCCTAACATTGCAAAATTACAATAAAATAGGAAAACCGATAATTATTAAAAGCTAATTTAATGAAAAACTTACATATAAACATGGTGTTAAGATTTTTATAAAACTTTTAAAATTTCGAATACACTTATTTTAGTAAAATTGGTTAGACTAGATATAACCGATATTTAATTAAGCAGACCCGGATCTATAGGGAAGGGCAAATCGGAGTGTCTCAGGGAATTTGATAACTGTACGGATAGCAATCGTGAGTGTAACAGGCGAGGACCTTTTTTTTCTTTTTACTCTTTACTTTAGATCTGGGATACTTTTGTGTGTTATACATATAGGGAGAAGCGCCATGTGATGGGAAGAAAAGGGCACGATTGGAACGGCGAGGACTATTCTTTGCTTTTTAATTTTTTTGCCAAAAATCTAAGAAACGCAAGTTATATGCGCTTTGCTTCCCGCTTCACAAAAACAAAGCTGAGGAAGGCCGCTGAGGGCAATTTTTGCCCCGCCTTTAAAAAAATGAAGATCCGGGGCTGTAATTAAGTACTTGTTGTTATTTGCTAAAATAACACTTAATTTTTAAAAGAAAAAACTCCCTAAAGTTTCTAGAATGGTCCAGGCATATGCAATTTAGCGGATTTTATTTTTTTCCAAGGTTAGTTTATATTTATTAGGTTGCGACACATCATCAACTTTTAGGCGGTTCGAGGTTGGGGACGCAAGGAAGGGCACTCCACGGAGAAAAGTTGGCAAGACTGGGTAAAATCAAAGCTGATGATCAGTCCAGTGGCGTCTAGAATTTGCGCATTTCATTTTGCATTGTTTTGGAAGTGATATTTGTTGAAAGATATAATTCCAAATGTTTTTTATTTAAAGTAAAAGAATTTACAACTAAATAATAATTAAAAACTTTTGTGTAAACGGTTGTTCTTCTAATACAATAAACTGTATATCTCCGGCACTGAACAACATGGCCGAAAAATGGGAGATGTGACGTCATAGCACGTCAAAGCAATATGGCCGAATGTCGCGACCCTATATAGACCGACTTTGTTTTTTCTGGAAAACTAGGCAAGCTAATAAAAGTATAAGAAAACAAATAGGCTTTATTTGCCTATTTTTAAAAAAATTAAAAAGCTGCACAAAAATCGGTGGCGTACATTATTTGTGTCAGAAATACTTGTTCATGTGGCACTCGAGGTGCCACTAGACTTAATATTTTTTTAGGCCGAAATAAACCCCTATTGTTGTTAATAATACTGCCAAATGATATCGAAATCGGATAAAAGGAATATTTAGGATATTATTAAAAATTGTTTTTTTTTTTAAGTTTAACACCCTGTATCTTCGAAACAATGCATTTTGGGACCATTGTTTGGTAATTTTCTAGAAACCTGCGGCAACTCCGATTTTTATGAAATTTGGTATACGCGGGGGCGCTGATCAAGATCGTTTGACTAGGTAAGGTTGCCTCGTAAGCCTTACAACATGGCAGGCCATATCTATTTTGCTCATTATTTAATGAAGTTTTTAACAGTGTAGTTTGTGTTTTTTGTCAATATTAAAGAAATACTGTTAATTCCAGTTGTTACCGTAACTTCTTTATTTCCTATTAATAAATTATTTAACAATGATTATTCTAGCTGATTTTTAAATATTGTATATCGCGCTCTTTCGCCCTCATAGTATTATCCGTCTAGACATCCTTGTTTGATATGTTGGCGCCAAGGAACCAGCAGTGCGGTACATATATGTGACGTAATGAGGCAACCTTACCTAGTCAAACGATCTTGGGCGCTGATCACAAATCTGTAAGAATTTTTGGCGGAAACGTGTCATTTCCGAGATATCCATCATCAAAGTTGAATTTTAAACTAATCCTATTTTCACTGTATTTCTTCTTCTTTTTGTACACAATTCATTATTTAAAGCTAAAGTGGCATATAATATTTGAAATTCACCTTTTAAAACCACATTTTTCTATGACTTTTACATCTTTTATTAATAAAAGTGCGAAGGTTTAGTTTAAAAATGCGGCAGCCATGTTTACACGGTGACGTCATAGCTTGCTGCGACTGAAAACGTTTGAAAGTGCAGCTATGCAATTAAATGCAAAAATAATGTAAAACACGTAAAAACGGGATTTGAAAAGGTGAAAAACAAATATTGTATGCCACTTTAGCTTTGAATAAAGAATTGTGTGCAAAGAAGGAGAAATACAGTGAAAATCGGATATTAGTTTAAAATTCAAATTTGACGATGGATATCTAGAGAACGAAACGTTTCCGCCAAAAATTCTTTCAGATTCGTGATCAGCGCCCCAAAAACCCCCGTATACCACATTTCGTCAAAATCGTAGTTGCCGCAGGTTTCTAGAAAATTCCTTTAGATATGTTTATATAGGTAAAGTTTTTTTTTACAAAATTAGGTCATGAATAAGCTCTTAATTTTTTTTACTGCAATTAGAGGAAACACCCTGTATAAACTTTTTTCCTAAAATCATGCAAGCAACGAACTTAGCAGCATACTTTTTTAAAAACTGTATGTATTTACAAATATTTATGGGTTTAAAATATATTAAAAAAAACTAGTCATTAAAAAAAAAAAAATTCGGAATTACTTTTTTTTAACTTATTTCTTTATTCCCTTAAATTATCCAATTATCTACATATATTTTTATTTAAACACCAAATTCTAAACACGAGCATTCACTCTGTTGAACGCTAAATATTGTAACCCAAAAATAAACTATAAACATGTTTATTGTGAATTTTTTGTCGTCTATTAAAAATTTGGTGGTGACCTTATTTACAGCGAACTGGTGAACTTTTGTTTTTTTTTTGAATGAAAATTATGGATGGTGGAGGGGAGGATAACCATCTTTTATGGTGGACAAGTTGAAAAAGTGGCCATCGGAATGTAGCAAATTGGGATGGCGCCACAGTAGCCAGTTTAAATTTGGTAAAGTTAATTAAACAACAAGCCAAATACGGCAACGACGATTATAAATGGTTAAATTAAACGCGATAAATTTAAGTTGCGAACGTAATTGAGTGGCAGCGGAAACGGTAGAGTTTAAACGCTGTTAGTTAAACATCGCTACGTCATACTTTAATAGCATCAAAATGCCCCAAACACACATCTCATCAAGTACAAAAACTATATATCTACAATTTGCGGCAGCTAGTTATTCTGTGCTACAATTAAGCGATGTCTTTGGTAAAAAATACATGGCAAGTCGGTTCTTTTGTATGTAAACATTTGGCTGATAATGACGTAGCTGTGTTGAACTTACAGGGTTCGTACTTTACGTCAAGTTTATAAATTAAGCAATGGGGGCAGTTGCCCCCTCCTCAGGAGCCCAAAAATACCTCATAGGTTGTTTATTGAAGGTGTCGTCTAAGCCTTTTTTGGTTTATGTAAATAGCATGCCTAAGACTCGTTGTTTACTTACCTTGGACGCATTCAGAATCGACGCCCGTTAAAGACATGCGCAATAAGCGTTGTCACAAAATGGGTAAATTTTACCACAAGGTTGTCTAATCTGAATGCGCCCCTGGAGTCTTTATTTTTTCCACTCTCCGCGCACGGTCCTGTGCAAATTTACTCTTTACTACGGACTACGAGTCGATATAAATTGAGAATCGCATTTTCGATAGGTTTCGAGTCGATGTCGAGTACTCGGTACCGACCGAGAGGTGACGTATACTACAAAGAAGCAATTTGATTGGTTGAAAATTAATTGTCAAATGAAATTGCGACGCATAAATATTTCGTAAGCAAAGAGAATAGACAAGAATAAAATAAAATACTCATAAAATAGATGAAAATATAAAAAATACTAGTAGCACAAAATGAAAAGGTCAAAGAGGTCAACAGGAAAACTTGCCAATATTGCCAATTGTACAGTTAAATATGTCAAAAAATTGTAGTTGCCAACATAACTTTCCCAATTTTACGCTGTACTACGGACTACGACTCGATGGATATGAGAATTACGTATTCGATAGGTTTCAAAAGGGATACCGAGAACTCGATATCGAACGAGTCGTCTCGTATCGAGAAGTTAAGAATCCCACTGCTGATAGTTTGTGCGGAGACCCTTACGCCACTTGCTGCTTGGAAACTTCTGACAATTTTTGGTTGCATTAAGAGTCCTACAGAGATTGACGTTTCGTATTTTTAGGCGATCTTGCCTAGCTGTCGTTTTTCTGGCTCGTCCACAGCGACCCTGTTGGCGGTAATTTGGACTACCATAGGCTCGTGCTCTAGCTAGTGTCCGTTTAACAACAGACATTGTGGTGCCCACAAATTCCGCAATGTTCGGTATAGTACGGCCTTGTTGACGTAATCTGCTTAAGATAAAAATTATTAGGCATGTAACTCTTTTTAACACATTTCGGTGTCTAAAAACTTACCGCACTATATTTCGTAGTTCATTATCGCTTAGTTTGCCATTTTTAGCGAGTAAAATTACCTCTAGAGAAGACAAAAAGTTTTGTTTGACTTACAAACTGTTTTATGACAATGACATTAATTCATTGTTTCTATAGAAACGCATCGCTGCTATAGATAAATTCAATGCTTCAAGTAAACATTTTTTGTTTTTGTAGAGGTAATTTGGCTCTTCGATAATGGCAAAACTAAGCTAAAATCAACTAAAAATATAGTGCGGTAAGTTTTAGACACCGAAATGTACTAAAAGAGTTTCAAGCCTAACAATTTAATCTAAAACATGTTGCGCAAACAAGGCCCTTCTGTACCTAACGTTGCGGTGATTATGGATACAATAATAAATTTGAAAGCACTTTGTTTATTACACCGTATATCATGGTGTACAATACCAAATACCCTAATTTATGTTTAAAAATGTTTAAAACTTTAGGACGTTGTTGGAATTCCTACCATGCAGACCTAATGCCATAATAACGACGCATTTTTGCTCAATAAGTTTACAGGCACTTAAACAGCATAAATCGAATAACGATAGAAATCGTTCCGAGATATTGACACAAACTTCAACTTCGCCATTTTTAAAACAGAACACACACATATGGTCCCTTTCGCGTTCAATAATTTATCCTATATTTAGGCTCTCTAAATTAGCTATGTTTTTTTATTTGTTGGCCCCGTATACCCATAAAATTATAACCTATCGAAAAGTGCTTAGGACACAAAAAAATCTACATGAAATGAGCTTTCCGAATATGAACCACTCGTTGAAATCCGTCAATCCATTTTCCAGTTATGGCTTTTTAATGAATTGATTACCAAAATTTGACGTTTAGAGGTGTATCGCAAGCCAGAGGTCCTCAATTCAAAAACGAGCATAAACGTCTAAAGATATTGATATGACCTTGCTAACAACCCATATTATAACGACAAAAAAATTACCACTGAAATGGGACACACTCGATTTTTTTGTTTTTTGCAGCACTCTATTGATCACCCTGTACATCATGATAATATCCACCTTACTAAAAATAAATGCAATACAGCTTAAGGTAGAAGAAACGCGGTTTTAAACTCCGTTTTAGATATTCAAATAAGTTAATTTTTAAAAAGTTACAGCAGTTTGAAAATGGGTCTAAAAATTGAATGGTACGATCTTTTTGTTGAGCAGTTTATAAATTTAAAATGTTTCTAACCAGAACTAAAAATATTTTGACATGAGTGACATATATTAAGTCCAATTAGAATTTTATTTTTTGGTTATTGGGGACTGTTTCTTTATTTTGTTTTAGGTCGGCCATTTCATAGTGCTGAAAAGGGTCAACTTGCTATACCTCGGGACCAGAAGCGAGGCAGTTCCATTCTTTCTAGATTGACTTTTGGCATGTATCCTATAAAAATAAGAGGGAAAAAGAACTGACCAAATATTTATCTCATTTAGCAGTAGTGGCGATTTGCGTGGGCGCGGTTGAGCGAGCGCCCAACCGATTGCTCAACCTGCAAAAAGGTCCTGTTTAAAAAATTTCATCTCATTCCCATAAAACATTTATTCAATTCATATTCAGTAAGACATCCGAAATACGCAATTTTTAGATCATTTTCATACATATGTAAATGATCTATGGTGACTAATATTAAAAATTACCAGTATTATAATGCGCTATGTCCATAGAAAGAGATTTTAGTGCAAAATTTAAATATAAAATAAAATATTTTATCTAAAATGTTCGAAAAATTCGCCGGTTAGTTAAATTAAAAATTTAAATTACAAAATGTTTTTTTATTAAACCAAATATATTACTAAAGGTGGTAGTAAACTAAGTCATTTTTTGATTTCCAAACCCTACTAACCAAACGACTTTTGCAAAATTCCTTTATAAATAAATAATAGTTTAAAAAAACTAAAAAACACGCTTTTATATGCAACCGAACTAAAAATTAGAAAATAATTTTTCATTACAAAGAGTTTGTCACTTCAGAGTAAAAGCGTGGGGTGCATTTTACTATTTTTTCATAACTTTTCCCTCATAGATATTTGCAAATAGAATAATTATAACATTTAATATATTAAGCACCCCACGCTTTTATTCTGAAGTGACAAACTCTTTGTAATGAAAAATTATTTTCTAATTTTTAGTTCGATATATCAATTAGTTTTTTAAAAATAAATGCTCCAGTTTATTCACTAAAAAATTCCTTCGCCATTTTGTCAAGAGACACAGAGGATCTGTAAAGGAATTTATTTATCCTGGCGGTCCTAATCAGGATAACGGGATACTGTTTTTAAATTATTGCATTGTCATCGGTCCTTGATACGTGTGCACAGTTTCAAAGAAATTGAATCGCTGGAAGTTGGTAAAAATTAGGCTCAAAGATTCCGTTACATAGATAGATAGATAGATAGATAGATAGTTACAACCCAAGCTAATAAAAGCGTGTTAAAAAGAAAATATTTGTAATATTTTTTTCCCGAAATGCTGGTGTAGCTAAACTTTTAAAAAAATTGATCGTACATATTAAATTTTGGTCATCAACAGGCCTAACCACCATTTATACCGTCGTTCAACATTGGGTTTTAACCTTTTATAAGGCAAGCAATAAATTCAACTTCTCAAGTGGCAGGGTTTTGCAAATTTTCGTTAGATTTGATGCAAAAATGTTTAAAATAGACGATTTTTTTACCAAACTTACTATGGCAGTAGCTTAGGGGTACATTTTTGGGACACAAGTTAATAGGACCCAAAAACTAAGACCCTAAAATATAAGTACTGAATTTTGAAACGCCCTGTATCCGTATATTTAATTAAAATTTTGCACTTATGGGGGCAGCGGGGGCGCTTAAGACATGGTTTATAATATCAGGGTGTCTCAAAAAGCTGTGGAAAAGATGCTACATGACACAGGGTGATAAGGTTTGCTTTGCTACTTTTGACTAACCAAAACTGAAAAAACTTGTAATTTTTATTTAAAAAATTTAAATAGCTTTTAAGTCATACCTTGACAACGCGTGGCTTGCAATAAGTTCATATAAAAGTTATATATGATTTGTTTTTGGAAAAACATTTGAGCTTGTATTAGTCACACAGACTAATAGTTTTACTTATATTACAAGCCCAATAATGTCATAAGTAACTTAGTCATGCTTATTAAGGACAATACAGCGTAGAAAAATGTTGTGATCGTTTTTCCCAAAAATGGTTAACGTTATGAAAAATAGTGTAAAAGCAATTTTTATAGAAAATTTTGTATGATTTACAATTTGTGCCATTTATTTTTTTGTCGTAAAACTCACCGTTTTGCTGAAAAAATCAAAAAACCGATTTTTAAAACCGGACTAAAAATTAACTTACCTCCTAGTTACCGAACCATTTAAAAAATAAAAGACAACAAGTATATCAAAATTAATATATTTATAATATTTCTACAACAAACATTCCTATTGGTGAAGTTACTGCGCCAAGTAATCCATTAATCAAGCCATTTACAGGGTAAGCTATAAGAGCTTCTTCGGTTGTCATTAGTCTATAAAAAAAATTAATATGTAAAAAAAGAAAAGAAGAAAAAACTACAGTATATATATATATATATATATATATATATATATATATATATATATATATATATATATATATATATATATATATATATATATATATATATATATACTTTACCACCGTACAGGGTGATTCAACAATCGATCACGAGACTTAAGGGAGCGATTTTACTTAAAAAATAAGGGTAGAGCTTCAAATAATTTTTTTCAAAATGTCATTCGTTTTCGAGTTACAAGCCGTCAAAGTTCAATTTTTATTTTGGTTTTTCGCCATATTGCATTTATTTTTTAACCAATTCAGTTGATATTTGGCAGACAAATCGAGCTTTGCATATTTTAAAATTTGAAGACAAAAGTACTTTTTTTAAATACTTTACATAAAACTTAAAATTTATTTACATTATAACTTTTTTATTTTGACAGATATCGCAAAGGTGAGGGCGCGATTTTATAGACAATCAAAAACTTTAAAATATAAGGTATTTTTATTAAAGTCGATAAACCTCACGTTTCGGACATATGTTTATATGAAGTTTTTTTCTTATTTTCTGTTAAGTTTGTCGGTTGAGTTACTGGACACCCTGTATTTATGTAGGTAATTTAATTGAAATTAATGAAAACCTTAATGTCTATTGGTGCCTAAACGGTGTGGTTTATCGACTTTAATAAAAAGTACCTTATTTTTTAAGTTTTTGATTGTATATAAAATGGCGCCCCCAGCTTTGCGATATCTGTCAAAATAAACAAGTTATGATGTAAATAAATTTTAAGTTTTAGGTAAAGTGTCCTCTGGCGGTATTTAAAAAAGTGCTTTTGTCTTAAAATTTTAGAATCTGCAAAGCTCTATTTGTGTGCCAAATATCAACTGGATTGGTTAAAAAATAAATGCAATATGGCGAAAACCCTAAAATAAAAATTGAGCTTTGACGGCTTGTAACTCGAAAACAAATGTCATTTTGAAAAAAATTATATGAAGCTCTACCCTTATTTTGTCAAGTAGAATCACCCCCTTAAGTTACGTGATCGATTTTTGAATCACCCTGTATAGGCGTCATGTGCTCTTTTGCGTCAATTTTTAATTATTAGAAATATGTAGCTACCTTGGAATCATCAATACTGTCATTGCTAGGGAGTACCCATTTATCAACATAAATAATCCCAAAATAATTGCGTACTGATAGTCATGGGGAAAGAGTAATGGCAGATGATGTCGAGGTTGTGCGTTACAGAACCAAATAAAGGGTACCAATATTACGGTTTTTGCTATTGTCACTATAATGATTGGGATATTTTGTAGGTGCTGAAAATAAAACCTAATTAGTTAAATAAAGTAAAAATTTGTTTATTTAAAGATAAAACTTTTACTTAGGGTATACAAAAAAACATTTTAATGCCAATTTAGGAAAAGTAAAATACAATATGGTTTCTTAAAAATCTCGTTACTATTATTCTTTTAAATATGTAAATTACTAAGTTTAGCAACACAAAATTTGGCATATACTACCCTCGTTTTCTACCACCACATTGATACAGTTGGTATCCAAAGATGGTTAAAAAGATTTATTTATCTAAATTAGTTGGAATTTGTTAGAAGTTAGTTGGAACTTTAATAATTTTATTTTTGCGATATTTTTTCTTTTTTTTTTTTTTCATTTAAATATAATCTAAGCCAAGATAATCAAGCACAAAAATAAAGTATTATAGCTTTAATGGGACAAAAAAGCTACAAGACCAAAACGAAATTTATATATGTTATCCACCACGACCCTCTCCTGAGACTGGTTTCGCCTGCCTTAAAGGAACTTATCAATAAAGAATTAGAGAATTATTGCAAGTTGCCTTATTAAGCCCGGGTATTATTAATACTCTCCTTATTTAAAAGTGCTTGTACCCATAATTTAAAGTTATTGCAAATCATGTTGAAAAGTACCATTAACCTTAAAAAGGGGTAAACATTTTTAATGGATTTTCTTTATTGTTTTATGTTGTAGGGATTTGTTTAACACAATTACAGAAATACATTTGAAAAAGCAAGGTTTTAAGTATTTTACTTCTAAAACTTTTCGATTTTGTGGTCGGCAGCCGTTCGGTTATAGCTGAACAGTTCCGAAGTTAAAATAAGACCAAAATAAGGCACGACATAAATAAAGCCAGGCACTAGACTGATTAAGGGTGTCCTTATCCTACTTTGCATCTGCAGTAAGCTCAGATGTCAAAGTAAAGCCGGTATTATTAGTGCCTGGCCTTATTTCACTGTGGAATAATTCTCTACTATTGCACAGTAAAATAAGGCCAGGCACTAATAATACCGGCCTTACTTTGACATCTGAGCTTGCGCAGATGCATGGTGGGATAAAGACACCCTTAATAAGGATAATGCCTGGCTTTATTTATGTCGGTTTTGGGTCGTGCCTTATTTTAACTTCGGAACTGTTCGTATAACCGGAACGGCTGCTGACCACAAAATCGAAAAGTTTTTAGAAGTAAAAATACCTGAAACCTTGCTTTTTAAATGTATTTCTGTAATTGTGTAAAACAAAACCCAACAGCACAAACAATAAAGAAAAACTACTAAAAAATTTTCCCCATTTTTTTAGATTAATGGCACTGTCAACATGATTTGCAATAACTCTAAATTATGGGTACAAGCACTATTTAAGCACTATTTAAATAAGGCCGGTATTAATAATACCCGAGCTTAATAAGGCAACTTGCAATAATTCTCTAACAAGCCTGGCGAGTTGTGGTGAGTAACATAAAAACCAAGAGTCTACTTATTAGCGGTGTACTCGAGTTGCTAGACAAACCCAGATAAAACAGATTAGGATTGTTGAATTGAGATGGTTGAGTTCCCAGACGTAACCTAGATGTGACCTTACTGTCGTTGATAATATTTTCAAATGATTATATATATAAAAACTGGGAAAAGTTAATATTTAGTATTCGGGATTCTGTATTCGAATACTTTAGAATATTTGACGAATATTATTTTTGAGTATTCGAATACCAGCGTTAAAATTTTATTTATGTTTTATTTATACTTATTTAAAATTGTGTACAGGACGCCGTCTAACCAGCAAAATATCAGTTTATTTTTACAAGTGGGGTACGCAAAAGTTGAATCTTGTATTTTTAAGCTAAATCGGGTTTTTTATCAAATTTTTCCCGATATAAATCAAAGCCATACACTTATTTATTACAGAACATCTAAACAAATAGAATAACAAAACAAAATAAATATAAAATAATCCTTAAAGGTCGCGAACAGTTTAGTTTCCACAGGGCCAACATCAGCCCCCAGGTGAGGGCTTTGACTCATGAACCTGGCTACCAGCTTCTGATGACTACCTATAGTTCTGAAGAAGTTCTGATATTAAATTGTATTTTTTAAAACTTTTACTGTTATGTAAATAATTTAAGAATAATAAATAGCCTTTAAAATTGAATTGATTGGTATTTTTAAGCGGTTATTTAAATCAAAAAATTGTGTTTATTTAAAAATAAAGACGCTCCAAAAGAACTTTGATCCTTCCGCCCTTAAACCCTGGCTTCGCCACCGTATATTGTGAACAATTAAAATAGGTGGCTAAAATGTTATGTGCGTCTGCAAAATGGCAAAAAAGTGAGCTGATTGAGAGATGTGGTGTCTTCATTTGTATACTAACTACAAACATATAAATGAAATTATTATTTATAAGTTTATTCTGATTAATGTTAATATAATATGTAATAATTGAAATTATATTTTGAGTATTACTTTTTGGATTAAGTTATTTAAATTTATTTACCCATATTTCACATTTCGCACAATTTGCACACGCTTAAATATCTAATAATTTGCTTTATGATTTAATATTTTTTTGCGATATTGTAGACAAGGCTTTGAAAGATACTGTACAAGCAATAGGTAAAGGTAGAGATTAGATTAGATTAGATTAGGAGGTGGATTGCATATCCTCTAACACTGCAACCTGCTCAGGTTTATTGTGTGTCCTCCGTCCATAGGTTAGAGCACGCTATCCAAGCCGGTCTGTTTAATCAGACTCCACAAGCTTGAAACTGGCCCCTTGGTATATCTTGCCGCTTTAGGTTTTTCTTCACCCAGCCTTGCAAACCGCAGACGACAAAGGGCTTCGCAGTAGCACCATACGTGTTCTGCGGTTTCTTCCTCCTCCTGGCAGAACCTACATAGGTTTTCTTCTGCCAGGCCCATAGTTTCCATGTGTTTATTCAGTCTGCAATGACCTGTCAGTTGACCCACTATTATTCTTACTGCCTTCCGGTTATAATTCAGAAGGTCTTTTGTAAATTCTGGCGAGTAAGCCTTGATGAACACTTTCGCCTGACGCTGTCCTGGTGTTCTCCTCCACCAGTCTTGTGATTCCCTCATAATCCATGATCTAATGGATGACCTTACCTGGCATGATGGAATACCACAGTAGGGCTCAGGACCTACCATTGTCCTACCAGCCCCCTCCTTTGCCAATTTATCGGCTTCTTCATTGCCTTCTCGTGTCCTGGTACCCAGGCAATAGTTAGCTTGTTGGACGCACCCACCTCTTCCAGGGCAATTACGCAGTCCCGCACCAGCTTGGAGCTGATTTTGCATGAACTGAGTGCCCTGATGGCTGCCTGGCTGTCCGAGTAGATTACTATGGTTTTATCCTCATAGCTCCTTCTGATGATTTCCCTAGCACATTGTTCTATGGCTACAATTTCGGCCTGGAACACAGTAGGGTATTGTCCGAGACCCAAGTTTATTTTCGTCCTTGGTTTGTCCCCATATATACCTGTTCCAACTCCTTGGTCTGTTTTGGAGCCGTCTGTATACCAGATTAGGTCGGCTTTAATGGGAGGCCCTGCCACCCAGTCCTTTCTGTCTGGTATTAGAGTTTGAAAACCTTTGTTTAGCCAGTAGCTTGGTACCAATTTTGTCTGAAGGCATCTCACACACTGAGTTGACTTCTTGGTCCTCCTTGAATCTTCATTGTATGGCCCTTTCCTGTCTTATGATAGGACTCTGGCCTTGTTTGAGACGGTATTGTACCGCTTTCACTTCACCCTGTATGTAGATGTGAAGTGGCGGTAGATTAAGCAGCGCTTCCAGTGCTGCAGTAGGGGTCGATTTCATGGCCCCCGTAATACATAGACAAGCGAGTCTCTGTATACTTTGTAATTGCCTTATTGCCGTCTTTTGTAGCGTCTTTGCACCCCAGGCAATTGACCCGTAGGTTATCATTGGTCTGACGACCATTTTGTATAACCATAGGTTCATCTTCGGACTGAGTCCCCAATTCTTTCCGCAAAGTCTTCGGCATCTACCCAGGGTAGTTCTTGCCTTCTGAGTGACTTTGCTTAAGTGTGGTCCCCAGGTTAGTTTTTGGTCAAAGATGACTCCTAGATATTTAACCTCTTTTGAAAAGGGGATTTCCATTCCGTTGAGCCTGGAAGGTCTTAGTCCTTCAAGCGCTCTTCTTTTGTTAAAGGGACGGTTATTGTTTTATGAGGGTTGACCGAGAGTCCCTCCTGTTTGCACCATTTGTCAACGATGTCTACGGCGTTCTGCATTCTGCCTGATATGTGCTCTAGGTGACCCCCATTGACTACAATGACGAGGTCATCAGCATAACCCAGGCAGTTGTACCTTCACCAGTCAATTTGTCGAGAAGTTCATCTACCAGGACTGCCCAATATAATGGCGATAGAACGCCTCCTTGTGGACAGCCCCTCCCCACTTTAGCCTCCATTGTTACTGTGCCTAAGGTGGATCTTATGACCCTGTTTCTCAGGCTGGCTTCGATCCAGTTGCAGATCGTGTCGGGGATTCCTTTTTCCTTAGCGCGTTCATTAGTGAGAAAGTTGGTACGTTGTTGAACGCGCCTTCTATATCCAAAAATGGTGCCAACGCCACCTCTTTGTCGTCAATCGACTTTGCCAGGAGTCTGTTTAGATCGTCTAGTGCTAGATCCACAGACATTCCTGGTTGGTATGCGTATTGGCGCTTGTTCAGAGGATTCCTATGAAGGGTGCTTCCTCTGATGTATCTATCCACTATTTTTTCCAATGCTTTCAGCAGGAATGAGGATAGACTGATTGGTCTGTATGACTTTCTAGGGATTTGCCTACCTTAGGTAGGTAGATCACCCTTGCCTTCTGCCATAATTTGGGTATGTAGCCTCAAGCTACACATGCTCTGAAGATTGTGCATAAGTGTGGCATTTAGGTAAAGGTATATCGGCCAAAAAAGCAACAACAAAGGATGAACGATGCCGGTATTCACGTTAGACCGTCTCTTTTCTCTCACATTGTCTATTTTATTTAGCTGACCCGGTATATAAAATAGTAGATACATATCATCAAAGACAATTATAGTTTCACTTAACTGTCTTTGATATCATCCAATACGAAATGTTTACATGTCGGTATTTACTTTAGACCGTCTCTTTTCCTTACATTGTCTATGTGTTATGTTATTTAGTTGATCCGGTATATAAAATTGTAGATACATATTGGTTTTGAATGATTTGTACCGTTTATCTCTTGAACATATTCTATAACAACACCGCCTTATTGTTCCTTTTCGTACAGACGACATAATTTTAATAGATTATAGGTATTTTTTTCGGTTGTTTTAACTTACTAGGTGCTTTCATTGTTTTTCACATTTTTAAAAATTAATTCATATTTTAATTTTTACACTTTAGTAAAGTTATTTACAAAAACAGTACGAAATGGAGGAAAAGGCCTATTAGGTGCCCTGCTCACGGTACGTTTGGAGTCCGCTAATTTCTATTTAAATAGCATGTAGGATATATGACCGCGGCTTGAGCGAACCGAGATACAAGCGCCTAGTATGCAGTGACCCTCTGGTCACCCTCAGCTCACGGTTCACTTAAGCCGCGGTCAAATATCTTACATGCCACTTAAATGCGAATGAGCGCCCCGTCAGCGATGCGCCAAAAACACTCCCATTTGTAAAACAAATATAATCGTAATGTTGTCCATGAGCTATCGTTAACCCCATGGTTAAACGTAAAAATAGAAGGAATTGACTTACCTGTAACGGAGAATGTGTGGACAAAAATCGACCAATTAAAGCACAAAAATCAGCCCATAAAAAGGTAAGTACAGGACTGAAGAACTTTTCTAAAAATAATTTTAAAAAATAATAAAACCGCAATAAGAAAAAATATGT
Source organism: Listronotus bonariensis (assembly GCA_014170235.1). Classification (NCBI taxonomy): domain Eukaryota; kingdom Metazoa; phylum Arthropoda; class Insecta; order Coleoptera; family Curculionidae; genus Listronotus; species Listronotus bonariensis. The sequence goes on along the minus strand of JACEGR010005064.1, from coordinate 41,820 downwards.
CTAAGATATACAGTATGGGCCAAATTAAACTTGCACACTTTTTAACTAATAATTACTTTTTATCTGTTGCGTCTATCTTTTTTATTTTTAAACAGCTAATAGGTAGATATGTTTTCTCTAGGTTTACCAATTTTGGTCAAATAGATTTAAACAGGACTGGACTGACGAGACTTTTTCCAAAATAATGCATTAATTTTCGAAGAGCTTTAACAGAAGTCAACATATATATTTAATTTTTTATAGTTTAGGAAATATGCCCCTCTCAGAAATTGGATACTAGCATTTTTGGAATAAATTATTGCATCACCATGAAATAGATATTTTAAAGAGCTTTAAGAAAATACTACATATGATATGTCTATCTCTTATAGTTTTGGAAATAAGGCCATCCAAATTCGTAAATTATGTTAAATTTTCATTATCACTACAGCTCTAGACATAAGCACAAAGTTTGGTGTAGTAGATAAAATAGGTATAATGTCTACTATTTTTTAGTTTTGAATGGCCATATTTCCAAAACCATAAGAGATAGACACATCAAATGGTATTTTCTTAATGCTCTTTAAAATATCTATTTCATGGGATTTAATTAAATGTTTTATTAAAAATTCCAGTTTACTATTAAACTTCTGAGGATCACCATCTTTCCAAAACTACTAAAAATTGGATATATCTTTCACATGTAGGTATTTTTTTAAAGCTCTGTGATAGATCTTTCGAATGGTGATATAATATACAGGGTGTTTCATTTAAAAAAGTACATTTATTGCAATAATTGTTTTTTTCTTGGCTACATGTTAATCAGCGGAAAAAATACTACAACTTTACTAATTTCACCGACTTCGTATCTCCAACAATTACGAAGTTACCAATAGTGCCGACTTAAGTTTGATCACCCTATATAGATATACAAAACAGAAGAACAAAAAAGAAAGGCATGAAGTAAATGGTTGGTTGAGTTTTAACACCTGAAGACCTTTTTTTTCTCGCGCTTTAACTCGTTGGGGTAATACTATTTTTGGTAACTTAAGGATCCTTCTCCCCCGGAATAAAAACTTTACCCCCAAAAAAAAAGTCTGAATTCAACGCTAAAGTGGCCTCTCGAATAAGATATATCCTAAACACTTTCGATAACAAATACAGAATATCTTTAAAACCGCTTAAGTTGTGTTTACAAAATTTAGTGTGTGGAGGTTTTTGGCATATAGAATTATACAGTGATATCAGTATTGTTGTCAAGTATCCGGGTATTCATTACCTAATTAGTGTATGTTGTGTAATTAATTGGTGATGGCTAGTCAAGAAGGCGGGTTATTCAAATAGACTGTTAGGAGCTGTAAACATTTTGTTTAAAACCTTTTAAATTTGTAGTTACCTAAAAAATTATATGAAATCAGGGAGTTGCCTTATTAAAAGTTTTGAAGACGTGTTAATAAAAAAATTATATATATTTAATAGTTTTTTTTTGACATTTAACTCCTTTAAAATATTTTTCCCTATGTTTTGGATCTGAAAATTGAGTGTAAGTGTCCCTTAAATACTTACTATTTTAAAGTGTTTTCTTTTGATTTACTATGTTTTTTTTAATTTTATTACGTACTTTTTATTTTATTTTTTTTGGTTTATTGTTACGGTATAAAAATTTACATTATGTAATTTTTTTATTGATAAAGTTTTCCTGTCTTTTTTCTTATTTTTTTCGATTAAAAATTCCAAATATGTTATTTAACTTTTGGGACATTCAACTTATAAAACTTGCAATACTTATTTAATGATAAATGCCATTATCCCAAACGCATTTTTTGCCAATAACTTATTAATGATGGATGCCATCATCCTAAACGCATTTTTTTGGCATAACTTATTAATGATGGATACCATCATCCTAAACGCATTTTTGCATCATAAATTATTAATGACGGATGCCATCACATTATCTGCAACACGTGGCCCAATAACGGCCAATTACCCACTTTCGTGTCTTTTTGATACCTTTTTGCCAATGCCTTGCCATTAAAGAGTGTTGGCAATGCCAGTAAATTAAATGTACAACGCCGGCAAAAAATGTTATATGGGAAATCAATTTTAATAAAATCTGGCCACAACGAAAACCCCTAGATACCAAATTTTCTAAACACATCTTTAGCGGTTTTAAAAATATTTAGTCTCTAACGTAGTGTTTGCTAAAAGATTTTTAGGTACTTAATATTTAAGCATCTAAGCCAGAATTTTAAAAATTTAGGAGCTTACAAAGTATGACCAGCCCAATTTATTGGAGCATTTCATATAGAAAAACAAAAAACAGTTTAGATCAGAGAGAACAATGAGACGAGTAACTGGTCCTAACAATTTGTCCATTGTATTTATCCCTTTCTGGTTTAACGCAAGTTCCAATAAATATGTCTTTGTCTTTCATCATGGCAGGCTATCGTAGATGGAGAAATCATCGCTTTGCCCTGGTTGCCAAGTTGTTTACAATTTCTGCATCTAAACTTTAATGTCCTTTTTGGCTCGCATCTAATTAAGAGAAAGAAAATATACCATGAATTGAATATTTTTAACTTGACAACGCTGCCGCAGGCAGTCACGCGGAAATGTTATTCGATATTTGTGTTTAATATTTTTCAATGGCCGATTTGTTTGGACAGTTTGTTTACATTTTCTGTGATTTATTGTGTGTTTCGTGATTTTTTACCTTTAATTGGACTTTGAATATTGACTTTTATTAGTGATCACAGTGTATATATTAAATTTATGCTTTTCAACAGATAATTTAAGGTAATATTGACATGGTTATCTGTAAGAAAAAATCTTTATAAAAACCAAATAAATGACATTTTTAATTAGATGTGTGTAATTATTGAACTAAACCCCAATTCTTTATGTTAATAGGAAACAAAAACAAGTACTTAACATTAAGGGCAAAAATAGCACAGCTATATTTTGAATTTGGCGGGCAAACGATAAAGTCGACTCACGCGCCATCTGCGTTTACCTTCCTTGAAGACAGACAAGGAAGGCCCAGCAGCTATCTCTTTCTCGGATAATTTATTTACATTTAGTTGCTCGTCTCATTCTTGTCTCTGGTTTAGATGTCAAGTTCGGTAAATGTAGCTTTAGCGGTTATACAGGGTGTCTCTAAAAGGTGCGGAAAAAAGGTACCAAAGATTCCTGAGGCTAAAATATGACGATTTAACCCAATTTACCTTTGACCAAAAGTGGATGGTTTTGGAGATACAGGGTGTTAAAAATTTATTCTGGTTTTGGTTTTTATAAATAATATTGGTAATAATAGGTGTATTGTCATAATATTTCACTACAAGATGTTTTAAAAGGTAAGAAATAAGAATCTGCTATCAACTTGATTGTTAACTTTCAGGGGCGCCACCTGCGATATCTTAAATAAATTTAAAACAAAATTATTTTTTTAAACCGCTCTGTATGTAACTTTTAAAATAAACTTATTACTCTTTAACACATATTGTACATAATAAAGGTATACTTGTGTATGTATGTATGTATGTGACCTAAAGGGTGGAGAATCCATCAGCTCGTAAAGGAAACAAATAGACTCTCCATGTACTTCGACCAGACCGAAAGGTATGTTGATCTTTTGTACCCCTTATCTGCCAAGTTATTTTAACAGGATAGGTAGATAAATGCTGCATTAGGTAGGCTTTGACACTACTGCCTGTGCTATGCAGGCACGGTACAACCTTTACTATGCAGGCATTAGCTCTAAACAGTAAGCAGTAACACAGCAATTTTATCTAGGCCTTTTGTCTAATACATCAAGCTATTTATAACACTTGCTACACGGACAGTGGCCAAAAGGTATACTTGGTTAAAGTTGATTTTGGCAACTGTTTCTGAGATATTTGGATTTAAAAAATCACTTCCTGTTTGGCCAGGTCTAAGCTATACAGGGTGTTTCAGAATAAGATGCTAGTCTTTAAGAGTATGAATCCTTAGGTGAATTTAAGAAAAAAATTCAAATAAATATATGTCCTAAAGACCTATTCTTTGAGATACGGGGTGGCAAAGTTTTAATAAAAATAAATTTTGTTCCCTCTCTGTATCTCAAAAGTTAAGCTATTTAGGACTTTATTTGAACTTTTCTTTTCAGAATCACGTAAGAATTTATACTTTAAAAGATAAGTATCTAATTCTAAAACACCCTGTATAGCTTGAACCTCGCCATACAGATAGTGAATTCAGATATCTCAAAAACTGCTGCCTAAATCAACATCTACCAAGTATACCTTTTTTATGTAAAATATATTAAATAAAAATATTTATTTAAAAAAGTTACATACAAAGTGTCTTCAAAAAATTATTACGTTTTTAATTTGTGCAAGACACCGCAGGTGGCGCCCTCTAAAGTTAACAATAAAATTGATAGCAAATTCTTATTTCTTACCTTCTTAAAGGCCTCTAAGCCAAATATTGTGATAATAGAAATATTATTATCAAAATTATTCGTGAAAAACTAAAACCAGAATACATTTTTGACACCCTGTATCTTCGTAGCCATCCACTTTTTGACTAAGGTAAGTTGGGTTGGATCGTCATATTTTAGCCTCAGGAATCTGTGTTAGTATTTTTCCGCAACTTTTAGAGACACCCTGTATAGACACAGATGAGTTGTACTTTTTACTTACCCTGTAAATATAGTAAATACAGGGTGTCCGGAAAGGTAAGCTCATAAATAATAAGGGTGACACAATGAGCCAAAATAATTTAAGTACCTTATTTAAAATCTATCGCACTTCGTTAGGGAAATATTGACCTTTGAAATAAGAGTAAAAAAATATATTTCAAATATAGGTAACTTTTAAACTCTTGCCACAGTACCAATGGTATTTAAGCAAGTAAACAACCCTATACTAATACTTCTTTCCATAGGTAAACGGCTGTTCAGTAAGTCGGGATTATACAGGGTGGGCCATTTTTTTCCATTTTATTTATGCATATTTGACAAGGGTGGCAAATTTAATACTTTGCCTTGACCGTTTGATTATTTTACCTTTTTTCTATAAAAAGGTATTTTTTATTTGAGTCAATATCTTGCACCGTTTATCATAATATCAAATTTTAAATCCAGAGATACCTGCTCAAATATCATTGGTACTGCGGTAACAGTTTAAAAATTACAAATAAAATATTTTTTTACCAACTTTAAATGTCAAGATCTCCATAACAAAGACCGATAGAGACTATTTTTATATGAAGTACTAAAGTTATTTTGGCTCACTTTATTAACCCTAACATTTATCACCTCACCTTTCCGGATACCCTGTATAAACAATTTACTTACTTGCCCAGATACCCTCCTGATCCTTAGCATCTGAAACCACAAGTGACGTAACGGATATACTTGCTCCCAAACCCAATACAAAAAAGCAAAAATAAAAATCACTATTCGTAATTTACCCAAAACATTAAGTATGTCATCCTTTGATGGCATATTCTGAGAGTGATCTTCTGGTATGCTGTTTTAAACAATGACTAAAAAAATACCAAATATTAATGAAAAATTATACATATGAATGTACGTTGCATTTCTTTATTAACTCTCTCCTTTTATTTCTTGAACGGATCAATTTAAAAAGTAATTGATAAATTTAATTGAGTGTTAAAAAACTGTTTAAAGCCCTTTCTCGCGCCCTCAACTTCGAACCGGCTAAACTCACTGATTTCGATGAATTGCCAATGTTATTACCTGCGAGAAACAAAAGTTGCATTACATGGGCGAAAAAACGGGTTTGTGCGCAGGTAAATCGAGGGTAAACGCGTCTGGCGCCAAACAGGCTATCCGCATTATCGGAAAGAATTTACGACGCCTTCTATGGGTTTCTTGTTCGGAGTACGGTAGCTAATGAGCGTCACGGTCAGAACACGGACGGAGGGCACGGAGTGCCGGTGTTGTATTTCCCAGGGCGTATGTTCGTCCTCCATCGATTTGTTTACTGCGCGAGGTCGTAAATATTCGAAAAATGCTTCTTGCCACTGCGAATTTAAATGTGGGTTATCTATGCCTAAACTCGACGTTATGTCATAACAGTGGCGACGACACCACTTTTTGGTTTTAGGGTGGACAAGTTTTAAAGGGGGCCATCTAACAAATCAAAAAGTGAAAAAAAAAACAAGAACCAAAAAAGGGTCCCCAACCTACGAGTAGCAAATAATAAATCTAAAACAACGCATCAGCAACAAAATTAATAATTGGGCATTCCAAGCGAATTGGTAAAATGACTTAAATTTTAAAAAAGCCGTCATATCAACGAAAATAATAGCAGAGACTTTAAACTTGGCAGTTGTAATTGGGATTAAAAGACTTAAAATAAGGTATCACTCGACCCCTCTTCCTATTTAAGATTTTGGGGTTGAGTCACACCCGTACAATAAAGTTGCACTTCAAGGAGTGAAAATGGCAAAAAACTATTTTTATTATTTCGAGAAAAAGTTATCCTTCATAAAACGTTTGCATTGTTTAAAGCAATAATAAAAATTGTATTGATACAGGGCGGAACAAAATAATTAAAAGCGTATAATATATTTTTTTCTATTGGTTATGTTTTCTAGGGAAAATAAAAGTTAACGTTAAAAAAATTAAAAATATATTTTTATAATTTAGTAAGAAAAAAGTTTTTTTTTTAATAAAAGAGTTACAAAAAATGGCCATATGATAGAGAGGTTCAAAATTACAAAAATAAAATTTTATAAAATAAAAAAAATCGGGTATAAATGTTTCTTAACTTCTTATTTTAATAGCATTGAAAACAAATAGAAATTTTTACTTTTTGTTAAATAACTTGTTACCATTTGGATCACTATTGACATATAATATCTACATTTTAACTTAACTTGATAATGTTTAAATATAAAAAGTAAAATAAACTACTTATATATAAAAAAATAATTTATTTTAGTCAGCACTTAATTTTTCCAATAATTATAAGCTATAAGAAAAAAGAACTCTTTTATTTCTTTTTAATCAAGAAGCTTTTAGACATTTTTTTTTTCAAAATATTATTTTTGCGAATTTAAACAACCCTGTATATCATGGAGAAATTTTTAGTATAGCTTTTTGCATTTCGGACAAAGCAAATATTTTTATGAAGAATCACTTTTCTACAAAATATTAAAAATAAAAAAAATATAAATAAAGTTAGGTCCATCCGTGGACACACACTGTATATAAAAGCCGCCGAAAATTTAATTTAATTTGCTATTACCATTACCGGCGATTTTTCAATTATTTTAATAGTAGATGCCGCCGCCGTTCGATGGCAATGTTGTAAAACTTTTATAAAAATAAAAGTTTAAAAAACTAAAAAACACGCTTTTATATGCAACCGAACTAAAAAATTAGAAAATAAATTTTCATTACAAAGATTTTGTATTACAGTAATAAAAAGTCAAACAATGAATCATAATTATATACCTCAAAATAGAATTATAATAAAATTTAAGATAATAACAGAATAATTCACTTCAGAGTAAAAAGCGTGGGGTGCATTTTACTATTTTTTCATAACTTTTCCCTCATAGATATTTACAAATGAAATAATTATAACATTTAATATATTAAGCACCCCACGCTTTTATTCTGAAGTGAATTATTCTGTTATTATCTTAAATTTTATTATAATTCTATTTTGAGGTATATAATTATGATTCATTGTTTGACCTTTTATTAGTGTAATACAAACTCTTGTAGTGAAAAATTATTTTCTAATTTTTTAGTTCGGTTGCATATAAAAGCGTGTTTTTAAACTATTATTTATTTTTCATTTTTTAATTCGATATATCAATTAGTTTTCTGCGGACATGTGATATTGAAATCTTTTACGAACTATTTCGTAATCTAATCATTTCATTTAAAGCTTCACTATTGCATGGAGTTTTAGAACGCAACTACTCCGAACAAGTTTCTGTCAGCCTTATGCCGAGAGTACGTCCGAAACTGCACGCATACGCAGATCGCGCACTAGCTCTTTCTCTGTTACTCTCCTACAGAAAATCTATAAAGGAATTTATTTATCCTGGCGATCCTAATCAGGATAACGGGATACTGTTTGTAGATTATTGCATTGTCATGGGTCCTTGATACGTGTGCAAAGTTTCAAAGAAATCGATTCCGTTACATACATACATACATACATACATACAACCCAAGCTAATAAAAGCGTGTTAAAAACCACCGAAAATGAGTAAAGTAGCTTTCACTACTAGTTTCTTAGGTTTAAAACTTTTATGTTAACTCATAATTGTTGCAGACATTTATATTCTTGCAAAAAAATAATTTTAGATTTAACTACTTGCCAAACATGTTTATACCAAGTAATAATTTTAGTTGTTGAATGTTTTGTTTTAGTTATTTATATTTTATATGATTTTATATTTTATTGCCAATTGCCCCTTCCTCACCCCAGAAGCCTCAAAAGACCTCTTAAAGATGGGTTGTTTGCTGGAGGTGGCGCCTAAGCGGTTTGTTTACTTATAATACCTGGAGCCCTTTTTTTTGGTTGTCGCGTTTTCGATGTTGCCCCCTCTCAAAATCTTCTGTTTCTGCGTACGACCCTGGCCTAAATAAAATATTTGTTTTTAATTGTAAATTTATTATGGGGGCCATTTTGATCGTTTGCCCGGTGGGCCAATTGCTCCCCAAACCGAGCCCCGGAGTGCCCAAAAATTAGCTCTGTTTCGTTTTTAGGGGCCACCTTGTATTCATTATAATGGTTTTTCGTGTATTGTAGAGAAAAATGTAAATAGGTTTTTAAAAAATAATTAAACGATTTAACGAAATTTTTAAGAACACTGGTGGCCACGACTTTATAGTCCAATTAAATAGACCCTGAAATCACAATTTGGGGGAGTGAATGAATTTTTGACATAAGTTACTTTAAAGTGTTTACAAACAAAAAATATTAAACAAAAATTTCAACCCCCGGAGAAGGGTTGAAAAAAATAAATAAAGTGTTTTCTTGCAATTACTTTAAAACGGTTGAAGCTACAAAATAAAATCTTAACAAAAGTTGTAACACTAAAAATAATAAATTAAAATGGTCTCTACCATTTTTTCCCCAGATGACATTAGGGTTGCTAAAACTTAAGGGATATTACTTTTAATTAAAAAAAAATTATAACTGTTTAACAAATTCATGAATTTGCATTTACTTTGACATAATTACCCTTGGAGAGTCTACAAACGAAGTGTAGAAGAGATTTTGTTTCAACCCCCGGAGAGGAGTTAAAAAAAATTAATGTGTTTTTTTGAATTATTTTAAAATGGTGAGAGTGAGAGTGAGAAAAAGTTTTTAACAAAAGCTGTACAGCTAAAAATTCTACATCAAAATGGTCCTTATCATTTTTTCTCCAGATGACATTAGGGTGGCTTAAACTTAAGGGATGATAATTTTAATTAAAAAATATGACTATTTGAAAACTTCATGTATTTGCATTTTTTTTTTTTTTTTGACATAATTAACTTTAGAGTATCCGAAAACGAAGTGAAGAAGATATTTTGTTTCAACCCCTCTGGAAAGGGGTTGAAAAAGGGTAATAAGTGTGTTTTATTGGAATTATTTTAAAACGGTTGGAGATAGAAAAAAAGTTCTTGACGAAAGTTTTAGAGCTAAAAATTCTACATCGAAACATTTTTCATTATTTTTTCCTTAGATGACATAAGGGTGTATAAAACTTAAGGGATGGTAATTTTAATTAAAAAAACATATAACTACATATTTAACAAATTCATGTATTTGCATTTTTTTGACATAGTTAACTCTAAAGTGTCTATAAACAAAAAATAAAGTTGATTTTGTTTTAACCCTCCGGAAAGTGGTTGAAAAAAATAAGTTAGGTGTTTTTTGGAATAACTTTAAAACGGTTAAAATAAGAGAAAAATAATTCTTTACAAAAGTTGTAAAACTAAAAAAATTACATCGAAATGGTTCTCATCATTTTTTGCAGATGACATTAGGGTTGCTAAAACTTAAGGGATGATAATTTCAATTAAAAAGAAATTATAACTATGTAACAAATTCATTTATTTGCATTTCTTTTTGGCATAATTAACCTTAGAGTGTCTTAAAGCAAAGTGTAGAAGATATTTTGTTTCAACCCCTGGAAAGGGTTGCAAAAAAATAAAAAGTTGCTTTTTTCGAATTATTTTAAAACGGTTGAAGTTGAAAATTCCACATCGAAATGGTTCTCATTATTTTTTTCTTAGATTACATTGGGGTGGCTAAAACTTAAGGGAAGATAATTTTAATTTAAAAAATTATAACTTTTTAACAAACTCATGTATTTGCATTTTTTGACATAGTTAACTCCAAAGTGTCTATAAATGAAGAATAAAGTAGATTTTTTTAACCCTCCGGAAAGGTGTTGAAAAAAAATAAATTAAATTTTACATCGAAATGGTTCTCATCATTTTTTCGCAGATGACATAAGGGTTGCTAACACTAAAAGGAAGATAATTTTTTTTTTTAATCATAACTATTTAACTTATGTATTTGCATTTCTTTTTAACATATATAACTTTAGAGTGTCTTAAAAGCAAAGTGTGGAAGATACTTGGTTTCAACACCCCTGGAAGGGGGTTAAAAAAATTTTTTTGTGTTTTATTGGAATTATTTTAAAACGGTTGGAGTAAGATAAAATAGTTCTTCACAAAGTTGCTAAGCTAAAAATTTTTCATCGAAATGGTTCTCATAATTTTTTCTCCAGGTGATGTTAGGGTAACTATAAAAAAGTATCATAAGTATTTAACAAATTCATGTATGTATTTGCAATTTTTTTAATATACTTAACTTTTTTAAGTGTCTATAAATAAAGTATAAAAGAGATTTTGTTTTAACCCCTCGAAAAGGGGTTGAAAAAGAAAATAAAAAGTGTTTTCTTAAAATTACTTTAAAACGGTTGGAGCTAGAGAATAAAGTGTTTGACAAAAGTTTTATAGCTAAAAATTTTACATTAAGGGATTATAATTAAAAAAGTATATAACTATTTAAAAAATTCATATATTTTTATTTTTTATATATATGTATATAATTAACATAAAAGTGTCTACAAATGAAGTCAAGAAGGCATATACTTGACAGCAATATATTTTAAATGGGTAGGTTCAACCCCAGTTGAGTTTAACTAATCCTAAACTAAGTTTTTTAATAATACAGCAGTAGAAAATAGAATAAGAATTTAAATAATAATCGTCTAACACTAAACACTAACAACATAAACACTTTTTAACTTCTTTGCGGTAGAGCCCTTTTTTTTGGTTGTTCGAAAATTTCATTGTTTTAAGCCATTTAATAAAAATCTACCATTTTTTTTCCAAATACCATTTTTTTCTTCAACTTTAACCGTTTTAAATTAATTCCAAGAAAGCAACTTTTTATTTTTTTCAACCCCTTCCAGGGTGGTTGAAACAAAATATCTTCTACACTTCGCTTTAAGACACTCTAAAGTTAATTATGCCAAAAAGAAATGCAAATAAATGAATTTGTTACATAGTTATAATTTCTTTTAAACAAAATTATCATCCCTTAAGTGTTAGCAACCCTAATGTCATCTGCAAAAAAATTATGAGAACCAGTTCGATGTAATTTTTTAGTTTTACAATTTTTGTAAAGAATTATTTTTCTCTTACTTCAACCGTTTTAAAGTTATTCAAAAAAAAAACACTTAACTTATTTTTTTTCAACCACTTTCCGGGGGTTAAAACAAAATCAACTTTATTTTTTGTTTATAGACACTTTAGAGTTAAGTATGTCAAAAAAATGCAAATACATGAATTTGTTAAATAGTTATAAGTTTTTTAATTAAAATTATCATCCTTTAAGTTTTATCCATCATCTAAGGAAAAAATGATTAGGACCATTTCAATGTAGAACCAGAACTAACCAAAACTTTTTCTCTATCTCCAACCGTTTTAAAATGATTCCAACTAAACACAATTATTACCTTTTTTAGCCTCTTTCCAGAGGAGTGGAAACAAAATATCTTCTTTAATTCGTTTTTGGACACTCTAAAGTTAATTATGTCAAGAAAAAATGCAAATACATGAAGTTGTTAAATAGTTATGATTTTTTTTAATTGAAATTATCATCCCTTAAGTTTTAGCAACCCTAATGTCATCAGGGGAAAAATGATAGAAACCATTTCGATGTAAAATTTTTAGTTCTAAAACTTTTGTTAGGAATTTTTTTCTCTAACCTCAACCGTTTTAAAGTAATTCCAAGAAAACACCTTTTTTTCAACCCCTTCTCGGGGGTTAAAACAAAAACTCTTGTATACTTTGTTTATAGATACTTCATAGGTGAATATGACAAAAAAAAGCAAATACATGAGTTTGTTAAATATGTAGTTATATATTTTTTTAATTAAAATTATCATCTCTTAAGTTTTATCCAACCTTATGTCATCTTAGGAAAAAATGATGAGGAATGTTTCGATGTAGAATTTTTAGCTCTAAAACTTTCGTAAAGAACTTTTGTTTGTGTGTTTCTATCGCCAACCGTTTTAAAATAATTCCAATAAAACACAATTATTACCTTTTTTCAGGCCCTTTTCAGAGGGATTGAAACAAAATATCTTCTTTACTTCGTTTTCGGACACTCTAAAGTTAATTATGTCAAAAAGAAATGCAAATGCATAAAGTTGTTAAATAGTTTTCATTTTTTTAATTAAAACTATCATCCCTTAAGTTTAAGCCACCCTAATGTCATCTAGAGAAAAATGATAAGGACCATTATAATGTAGAATTTTTAGCTTTACAGCTTTTGTAAAAACTATTTTCTCTAACTTTCACCATTTTAAAATAATTCCAAAAACACATTAATTTTTTTAACTCCTCTCCGGGGAGTTGAAACAAAATCTCTTCTACACTTCGTTTGTAGACACTCCAAGGGTAATTATGTCAAAAATAAATGCAAGTTCATGAATATGTTAAACAGTTATGATTTTTTTTTATGAAATTATCATCCCTTAAGTTTTAGCAACCCTAATGTCATCTGGGGAAAAAATGATAAAGACCATTTTGATTTATTATTTTTAGTGTTACAACTTTTGTTAAGATTTTTTTTGTAGCTCCAACCGTTTTATAGTAATTGCAAGAAAACACTTTATTTTTTTTTATCCTTTTCCGAAAGGCTGAAATTTTTTTAATATTTTTTGTTTGTAGACACATAAAAGTAACTTTTAGTTTTACAACTTTTGTAAAGAATTTATTTTCTCTAACTTCAACCGTTTAAAGTTATTCCAAAAATACACTTTACTTATTTTTTTCAACCACTCTCCGGAAGGTTAAAACAAAATCTACTTTATTTTTCGCTTATAGACACTTTAGAGTTAACTATGTAAAAAAAAAGCAAATACATAAATTTGTTAAATAGTTATAATTTTTTTAATTAAATTTATCATCCCTTAAGTTTTATTCACCCTTATGTCATTAAAGGAGAAAATGATAAGGACCATTTCAATGTAGAATTTTTAGCTCTACATTTTTTGTAAAAACTTTTTTCTATCTCCAACCGTTTTAAAATGATTCCAATAAAACACAATTATTACCTTTTTAACCCTTTTCTAGAGGGGGAAACCAAATATCTTCTTTACTTCGTTTTTGGACACTCTAAAGTTAATTATGTCAAAAAGAACTGCAAATACATGAAGTTGTTAAATAGTTATGATTTTTTTAATTGAAATTATTATCCCTTAAGTCTTAGCAACCCTAATGTCATCTGTGGAAAAATGATAGAAACCATTTCGATGTAAAATTTTTAGTTTTAAAACTTTTGTTAGGAATTTTTTTCTCTAACGTTAACCGTTTTAAAGTAATTCCAAGAAAACACCTTATTTTTTTCAACCCCTTTTCGGGGGTTAAAACAAAAACTCTTGTATACTTCGTTTATAGACACTTTATAGGTAAAAATGACAAAAAAATGCAAATACATGAATTTGTTAAATATGTAGTTATATGTTTTTTTAATTAAAATTACCATCCCTTAAATTTTATCCACCCTTATGTCATCTAAAAAAAATGATGAGATATGTTTCGATGTAGAATTTTTAGCTCCAAAACTTTCGTCAAGAACTTTTTTTCTATCTCCAACCATTTTAAAATAATTCCAATAAAAAACAATTATTACCCTTTTTCAACCCTTTTCCAGGGGTTGATGTCCATGTGATGTCAAAAAAAAATACAAATACATGAAGTTTTTAAATAGTTTTAATTTTTTAAATTAAAATTATCATCCCTTAAGTTTAAGCCACCCTAATGTCATTTGGAGAAAAAATGATAAGGACCATTTTGATGTAGAATTTTTAGCTGTACAGCTTTTGTTAAAAACTTTTTTCTCTAACTCTCACCATTTTAAAATAATTTCAAAAACACATTAATTTTTTTAACCCCTCTCCGGGGGTTGAAACAAAATCTCTTTACACTTCGTTTGTAGACTCTCTAAGGGTAATTATGTCAAAAATAAATGCAAATTCATGAATTTGTTAAACAGTTATAATTTTTTTTTAATTGAAATTATCATCCCTTAAGTTTTAGCAACCTTAATGTCATCTGGAAAAAAAAATGGTAGAGACCATTTTAATTTATTATTTTCAGTGTTACAACTTTTGTTAAGAATTTTTTTTGTAGCTCCAACCGTTTTAAAGTAATTGCAAGAAAACACTTTATTTATTTTTTTCAATCCTTCTCCGGAGGGTTAAATTTTTTTAAAATATTTTTTGTTTGTAGACACTTTAAAGTAACTTATGTCAAAAATTCATTCACTCCCCCAAATTGTGATTTTAGGGACTATTTAATTGGACTATTAAAGTAAACCTTATTTTTGAACTTTTTAAAAAACGACAATAGCCACTTTGTGTTTTTTTTTCGTAGAATTTTAATATTCTAACCAGAAAAACATTTGAAACAATAACAAAAGAGTTACAGCACCACTCACGTATTTTTTTAAATGGAATATCCCGTTTATTCTTATATCAATGGAGAGATATTGTCACGAGGAATTCGATAATAGAGAATTATTGCACAGTAAAATAAGACCAGACCCTAATAATACCGGCCTTATTTTGACATCTGAGCTTGCGCAACACAAAACAATAAAGAAAATTCACTAAAAATGTTTCCCCTTTTTTTTAGGTTAATGGCACTCTCAACATGATTTGCAATAACTCTAAATTATGGGTACAAGCACTATTCAAATAAGGCCGGTATTAATAATTTCCGAGCTTAATAAGGCAACTTGCAATAATTCTCTAATATAGGGATTGCTGGGTTTATTTCCTGCGGTTCTGATGCAATTAACTAAAAACTGCTTATACTATAAGGAAAGTTCCAACTGAAAAACCTGGCTGCCACAGGTCATAGGTGCTTCCCAGCAAACACTATTTGCCGGCAATATACATTTTCATATTGGCATTGATGGTAAAGCATTGGCAATTGGTGGCAATATTATGCTAACATCTAATACGCATTAAAAAGTTAACCCTAAATAAACACTCAATTGCCAATAAATTTTACATGCAGGCGAAAGCAATTTTTTTGATCTGTTTTATTTATAATTAACAATATTATTTTATGTTTTCTTACATAATTTAAAGGAAATGGCCTTTTCCTAACATTTTATTGATACAAAACATGCAAATATAAATTAAGTCAAACAAAATGTTTATTATGTATTTTGAGAGGATAAAAATAAAATGATGGTAAAATTAGCTGGGTTAATTTCGACGAATTCGACCGAAGGTGATAAATTCAAATTTCCCGCTTAGCAGAAATACAAGATTTGACAATTCGACAGATGAGGCAACCTTGCTTTTGTTTGGCCGCTTTGTGCAATTGTTTTCTACGTGGTTTTCTAGCTTTCTAGTTTCTTTTTTAAAGAAAAGAGTTTTTAGTAGACATAATTAAGTGTATTCATTACCTAATTAGTGTGTGTTGTGTAATTAATTGGTGATGGCTAGTTAAGAAGGCGGGCTATTCAAGTAGACTGTTAGGAGCTGTAAACATTTTGTTTAAAACCCTTTAAATTTGTAGTTACCTAAAAAATTATATGAAATCAGGGAGTTGCCTTATTAAAAGTTTTAAAGACGTGTTGATAAAAAAATATATATATTTAATAGTTTTTTTAACATTTAACTCCTTTAAAATATTTCTCCCTATGTTTTGGATCTGAGTGTAAGTGTCCCTTAAATACTTACTATTTTAAAGTGTTTTCTTTTGATT
Organism: Listronotus bonariensis; assembly: GCA_014170235.1. NCBI lineage: Eukaryota > Metazoa > Arthropoda > Insecta > Coleoptera > Curculionidae > Listronotus > Listronotus bonariensis. Next base: position 25,574 of record JACEGR010005064.1, on the reverse strand, counting down.
TACTATCTTTTTTAATTTTATTACATACTTTTTATTTATTTTTTTTTTTTTTGGTTTATTGTTACGGTATAAAAATTTATATTATGTAATTTTTTATTGATAAAGTTTTCCTGCCTTATTTTCTCATTTTTTTCGATTACAAAATTCTAAATATGTTATTTAACGTTTGGGACGGACATTCAACTTATAAAACTTGCAATACTTATTTAATGATAAATGCAATTATCCTAAACGCATTTTTTGCCAATAACTTATTAATGATGGATGCCATTATCCTAAACGCATTTTTTTGGCATAACTTATTAATGATGGATGCCATCATCCTAAACGCATTTTTAACACGCTTTTATTAACTTGGGTTGTAACTATCTATCTATCAATCTATCTATCCATCTGGCTATGTTTGTAACGGAATCTTTGAGCCTAATTTTAACCAACTTCCAGCTATTCGATTTCTTTGAAACTTTGCACACGTATTAAGGACCCATGACAATGCAATAATCTGCAAACAGTATCCCGTTATCCTGCTTTGGATCGCCAGGAAAAAGAAATTCCATTATATTATAAAAACAACACCTGGGTTGCCATCTGTTGGCAACATTCCAAACTTTGCTACTCAATGGCGAAAAAATTTTTAGTGGGTTGCCATCTGTTGGCAACATTCCAAACTTTGCTACTCTTGTTCACTAAAAAATTTTTCGCCATTTTGTCAAGAGTAGCAAAGTTAATTGATATAACAAACTAAAAAATGAAAAATAATTAATAGTTTAAAAAACTAAAAACACGCTTTTATATGCAACCGAACTAAAAATTAGAAAATAATTTTTCATTAAAAAAATATTGTCATTTCATAGTAAAAGCGTGGGGTGCTTAATATATTAAATGTTATAATTATTATATTTGCCAATATCTATGATGGAAAAGTTATGAAAAATAGTAAAATGCACTCCACGCTTTTACTATGAAATGACAATATTTTTTTAATGAAAAATTATTTTCTAATTTTTAGTTCGGTTGCATATAAAAGCGTGTTTTTTTAGTTTTTTAAACTATTAATTATTTCATCATAAATTATTAATGACGGATGCCATCACATTATCTGCAACACGTGGCCTAATAACGGCCAATTGCCCACTTTCGCGTCTTTTTGATACCTTTTTGCCAATGCCTTGCCATTAAAAAGTGTTGGCAATGCCAGTAAATTAAATGTACAACGCCGACAAAAATGTTATATGGGTTATTTATCAAACTCAAGAAGTTTAAAAATACCTTTATTACTTTTTGGGTTTAGAAATAGATATATCAAATCATTTTTAGCATATAATATAATTTGAAGCCGTTCTTCTGATGAAAACCTCATTATAAAACTGTCTCACAAATCTTGACAACGTATAAAATTACTTTCTGTCACTTTTTTAACGACTTCCATATGCTGCCACCGTTGACTCCACCGCAGCAGGAGCTGCGACTGACGCTTATTTTAGGTTTGTTCCAGCAAAATGCTGGAAACATGTTAGCAACTATCGTAAATTGCAGAAATTGTTGCAAACACTAGTCAGAAATGTTGGCAATAGTTTTCTGCTGGAACGAAAAATAAACAAGGCGTGCATGCTGCGTATACGTCAATACAATAAAGGTTATGTTAAAAATTGTCAGCAATGTTTGAAGAAAGTTTGCAAACTTTTTAAACAGTTTCTAACATCTTAAAACTACTGCTGGAACAACAAACAATTGTATAATGTTAGGAACATGGCACTGCTGGAACAACAAATTTGATGTGCGCAGAATCCGAACGGTTGCAAACATTTCTGACAGCCTGCTGGAACAAACCTTTTGCTGACTATCTAACACTATTTCACTGTTACAAATACAAATCCATTCGGTATAAAATTGGTATGAAAAACCTATGAAAGCATAATTCAAAACTTTTTACAATAACTTACTTGAAAAATTCTGTCTTTGATGTAAATATAATTAATATAAGTGTCAGAGTGACTACAACACTACCAACAATAAAGTAGACAAGTGAAGAATCTCTTATGTCATCAAATAGTGCTACAGTAACCAAATTTAGGATGTCTGTAAACATTGTAGCTACTCCTTCCCCAATTAATTTTGTTTTTGTGTAGTTTGGAGGAAATCTCGGAAATAGGGAAGTTCCACTAATCATGTTTATTATATTTGATCCTAAAAATAATACATATACAGGGTGTTACAAAATGTTTTAAATAAAATTTAGGGCAGATTCTACATTAGAAAATTGTCTGTATGGCTAATGCAAAAAGCCAAAAACAAAAAAAAATTGGAAAATATAAAGAAAGGTTCATATACATGGGTCCTCAAATTTTTCGTTTTTAGGATACAGGGTGTTAAACTTTTCAAAAAACTGAAAATTTTTAAAAACATTATTAGACTTGATATAAACCATATTTAAATAAGTATTTATTGTTGTTGTTACATAAATGTTAATAACAAAAATATATACCGGGTAATGCATCGCCGAGCGAGACGTAGGAAATCCCATGTAATTTTTAATGGGGTCAATTATTGGCTCCCTAATTATTTTAGAGAAAAATTCTATTGGAGTTTATTGAAGAACATACAAATCTACGTACATGGTAAAAACTTTAGATTTTTCGGTTAACCCGTTTGCTAGTTAGGTGCTAATATATTTTAAAAATTGTTACATTATTATCGCCTCATATTTATAAACAAAAATAAAAATACCAGTTAGCGTGACATAACGTTGTCATTTTGAAATTTAGTGCTTTATTATTATCAAAAAAATCGTAGAGCGAAAAGATTAACCATGAGTTATAAACTTATTTCTTTTGTATAAATACTTTAATCTATTCACTGTACGATTTTTTGGTAATAATAAAGCACTACATTTCAAAATGATAACGTAATGTCACGCCAGAGTTGGGTCGTATTCGAATACTCAGTATTCTGAATAGTATTCAGAATACATTTTGCCGGTATTCGAATAGTACTCGAATACATTTGTGTGTTTGGTATTCGGTATTTGGCAGAATACTATTTTGCTCAGTATTCGGGATTCTGTATTTGAATACTTTAGACGTATTCGACGAATTTTTTTTTTTGAGTATTTGAATACCGGCGTTTCGAGTATTCAAATACCGGCGTTTCGAGTATTCGACCCGAAAAGTGTAAGCAGTATCCGAATACCAAAACTGTCATGATTTGAATAAAGCAAAAGGAAAGAAAATAGGAAAAAATAGATAAGGACCTTTTTTTTGGTCTTCAATTTTGTCATAGGTTGTTTAGTAGTATTTGAATTTTTTTGTTTCCAGTATTCGAATACCGATTCCGGGTATTCATGTATTCGAATACTTTTTTCTTCCAAGTATTCAAATATTCGGTATTCGAATACTTTCTTCTTCGGGTATTCGTATTCGTATTCGAATACCAATTTTCAGTATTCTGTCCAACTCTGTGTCACGTTAACTGGTATTTTAATTGTTGTTCATAAATATGAGGCGATAATAATGTAATAATTTTTTAAAATATATTAAAATCTAACTAGCAAACGGGTTAACCGAAAAATCTAAAGTTTGTACCATGTACGTAAATTTGCATGCTCTTCAATAAACTTCAATAGAATTTTTCTCTCAAATAATTAGGGAGCCAATAATTGACCCCATTAAAAATTACATGGGATTTCCCATGTCCCGCCCGGCTATGCATCACCCGGTATATAAAACCTAATCTGAAAATGTTTCCACAATGCTTTTTTATGGTTTAAAAGTGTGCAATTTTATGAATTTTATTTTTTATTAAATGAAATTAAGTTAGAGATAAGTTACCGCCTTGTTGCCATAAATAACATTGCCAAATTAAGACAAAATTGGGTAATATATACAGGGTGATTCAAAATCGATCACAAAACTTAAGGGGGTGATTCTAATCGACAAAATAAGGGTAGAGCTTTATATAATTTTTTTCAAAGTGTCATTTGTTTTCGAGTTACAAGCCGTCAATTACAAGTTCAATTTTTATTTTGGTTTTTTCGCCATACTGCATTTATTTTTTAACCAATCGAGTTGATAATTGGAACACAAATCAAGCTTTGCAGATTCTAAAATTTTAGGACAAAAGTACTTTTTTAAATACCGCCAGAGGGCACTTTACCTAAAACTTAAAATTTATTTACATCATAACTTTTTTATTTTGACAGATATATATATATATAGACAATCAAAAACTTAAAAAATAAGGTACTCTTTATTAAAATCCAGTTGATATTTGGCACACAAATTGAGCTTTGCAGATTCTAAAGTTTTAAGACAAAAGTACTTTTTTAAATACCACCAGAGGGCACTTTACCTAAAACTTAAAATTTATTTACATCATAACTTTTTTATTTTGACAGATATCGCAAAGCTGAGGGCGCGATTTTATAGGCAATCAAAAACTTAAAAAATAAGGTGCTCTTTATAAAGTCGATAAACCTTATAAAACCAAAATAAAAATTGAACTTTGACGGCTTGTAACTCGAAAACGAATAAAATTTTGAAAAAAATTATATAAAGCTCTACCCTTATTTTGTCAAGTAGAATCACCCCTTAAGTTTCGTGATCGATTTTTGAATCACCCTGTATATTTAGGATTTAAAAAAACATATATTTTTTAACTTTAACACCATATATCTTGTTAAAGGGAAATTTACCAACGAATTATGGAATTTACAGACCAATGTTTAAACAGTGAGCCCCAGGATACAAGAGGACAAATGAACTAAAAATTTTTGAATTTTAAATCAAAATTTTGGAAAACTGGTCTCATCGTCTAAAATGAATAAATACCAAAATTGTACTTCCATATTATACAGGGCGAGTTATACATAGATATATAAAAAAATGTCTAAGAGTAAAGTACTTTTATTTTTTTTAATATAATCTAGGTAATTGTGTAAGTAAATATTCTGGAGAACAAAGTTTTTGTCAAAAATTGAAGGTAACCAATAAAATAAACATATTTATGTTTATAAACAAACATATTTTTTTATTTAAAGACCCTGAAAGATACTGTTTGAAATAATTTAATATTTATTAAATTAGAGTTAGGGCCCATTAAACCAAGATAAATAAGTAATAACAAAAAGTTACTTACCACTTAGTGATCCCAACAAAATTAATATTATTGCAAAAAGACACCTTGATCTAAAAATGATAATCAAATATTTTAAAATTGATTTTACTAGATAGGTAATTGGTTTTTTTTTAACCTTGCTTTTTGTACCCTACAGATACCCTCAGAAAAAGACCAAGGAAATGGGTGGAGCTAAGTAGGTAAAACCAATAGGAAGAGGAAAAATAAAAGTAGTGGGGGTAGAGAAAGTAAGGGAATACCTACTATCACATTTAGGTTTTTAATTTTCAACTGTTTCACTGAAAACGTATCCTAACCTATACAAGAACATTTATCTAGGTGTGAAAAAGATATCTTGCTTAGTTATCGGACAAACCCCGGCAAAAAGGCCAAAGAAGTGGGTGGAGCTAAGAGGGTAAAACCAACAGGAAAGGGCCAAAAATAGAAGAAATAGGGGTATGCTTACTGGAACATCGAGGTGTTTTACAAATGTATTCTTGACCTACACAAGAACATTCACCTACGTGTGAAAAAGGAAAAACGAGCTTGCTTACTCTGAAATGCAGCCTTCCGTAATAGTAATTAGTTAATGCGGATGGGAAATGGCCAAGGAAGTGGGTGGAGCTAAGTGGGTGAAACCAACAGGGAGGGGCTAAAAGTAAAAGGAGTTGGGGTGAAGAAACTAAGATGTTCTTAAATTTCAAATTGTTTAAGAGAAAATGTATTAGTGAACTACTACGTGTAAAAAAGAAGCACTTGCTTACTTTAAAGATTATTCTATCTAATTATAGCACGGACGTATTCATACCATTTTTATGGGGGACGGGGTTTACCGTGAAGAAAAAATGTGCAATTAAAAATGTTTTAAAGAGCTAAAAAAGGTCTTCCATATCTCTCTAATGTCCTCCCTTCTTTTTCAGAACGGTTCAATTAAAAAGTTTATACTTTAAAAAATAAAATTGCTGCGTAAATACAATATGTCTACGTAAGTTGGCGTCATACGGGAAACTTTTTAATTATTGATTTTACGAAAAAAGGTATTCTTAATAAAAAGTTCTGCATAGTCCGAAACCTAAAATGCAATCATCTGATATCAAATTGTATCAGTGATCTACAGGATTGGGCCAAAAATGTAAATTTTGCTAAAGAGTAAAGTACCTGTTTTTGAATGTCATAGGACAGTTTTAAGTAAAGTATACAGGGTGTTATTTAATAAGTGTCCGATATTTCAGAGAGTGATTTTTCAAGTATTTTTAAGGTAAAAGTTCCTATGAACGTGTGGTCTAAGATGCTTCGCTTTCAAGATACAGGGTGTCAAAGTTTTATTTTTATTTATGTTTTTTCTGCATAATTTCCTAAATAATGCCGATTTCCGAACGAAAATTGGTACCTGGGGTTTTTGACATGAGAAATTTGAATTTGTTCTTAATTTAGCTCTTACTTGTAGAGGCGCTAGCCACATGTATATTCTCACTTTCAAGGCTCATGACTTTTTGTACAACCCTGTATTTACATTTTTGTTAAAAGAAATGGATTCCTTAGTCATTTTTACGTAAAAAGGTACTCTTATTAGATGACGCTAGGAGCAACCGTTTTCGAAATATTTTAGTTTAAAATAATCGATGCATACGCTTAGTAATAAATATGCTAAGTAAAGACCGGCTACTTGATAAAACCGTCATTTTCGGCGGTCTTTACTTAGCATATTTATTACTAAGCGTATGCATCGATTATTTTAAATCAAAATATTTCGAAAACGGTTGCTCCTAGCGTCATCTAATAAGAGTACCTTTTTACGTAAAATGACTAAGGAATCCATTTCTTTTAACAAAAATGTAAATACAGGGTTGTACAAAAGTCATGAGCCTTTGAAAGTGAGAATATATATGTGGCTAGCGCCCTCTACAAGTAAGAGCTAAATTAAGAACAAATTCAAATTTCTCATGTCAAAACCCCAGGTGCCAATTTTCGTTCGGAAATCGGCATTATTTAGGAAATTATGCAGAAAAACATAAATAAAAATAAAACTTTGACACCCTGTATCTTGAAAGCGAAGCATCTTAGACCACACGTTCATAGGAACATTTTACCTTAAAAATACTTGAAAAATCACTCTCTGAAATATCGGACACTTATTAAATAACACCCTGTATATAAACTTTATTGTTATTAAAACAGGAAAAAATGCACTAATGTACAAACTTAAATTTTCTCGATTTCCCCAGTTTTTTTGTAAATGAACGAAATAGCATTTTTAAAAGTAATTTTTAATTCTAAACATCTTTTCTTTATAACACAAAAAAATTGATATCTGATGATTGTATTTTAGGCTGCTTGGCGCCATCTTGGAAAATAATAAACGGAAAGGGGGATTTTGTACTACATTTTTAAAGCCATATTTCCGAAACTATAAAAATTAAATATAAATAATGTTGAATTTTTTAAGGTTTTTATAAAATAGTTTTAATTGTGATAATATACAGGGTAGGACAAAAAATATTTTTTAATGTTCAGTTTTTATTGTTAATCGCGAATTCTTGTATATTTTTGTACCAGGAAATTTGTAACAAAATATTTTATACTATTATGTAAAATATTTTAAAAATCAATTGATACTTACAGTCGTCCGTGTTAATCCTAACAAAGCATGTAAGTGTGAAATAAATTAGAACTTGAATAGTAAGGGTAACTAAAACTCTAGTCATTATCTTAAATTTGTGTCCGACCATGACGTTCAAAGTTCCAAAGATTAACATTGGTACCGTATTTGCTACGACTTGAGCTGATGCGTAATGTGTCTGCAGACTGGTTCTGTTTTCTGCAGCCATTGTAGGGTCAGAGAGATTTCTAAATTTGTACATCCAAAACTAAAACGGATTCAGGGAATTCAAAAAACAACCTTAAAAAACAATATTGTGAACACCTAGTATAAAAAGTATACAGTTTGAGAATTTTTAAAATTCACATTTTGGTAATTTTAAAATAAGTATACATTTTAATTAGGTTATTTAACATTGGGATTTTTTAAATACAAAACAAGTCGTAATATGTTAAGATTTTTACCATTAAAATTATAAACTAATATTAATAAAAATTAAACAATTTTTAAATAATAACAATGTTAACCGTGTTGAACTTAAAACAAAGACCTACTAATTCTAGATTAAGGGACAGCACAATTTAGAAGAAGTAAGAGATGGGAGAAGTAGTAAGGATAGTAGAGGTGAAGTCAAGAAAAAAGTTAAACTTTTAGTTAAGCACCCGTAACTGTTGGAGGCGCCCTAGGCTAGAATTCCCGAAGCGCCTATTTTCCACCAAAAAAAGGTCCTCCTTTTCTCCGTATTTGTGCCAGGCGTCTTACTTCTACTTCACGATTTAACGATGACCAAAAAAAGGTCATTACCTCCTTTTCGCGCCTATTTGCCTATTTCATTCCAAAGCACCTTATTCACAAGAAAAATGTCACCAAAAATCCCTACCCAACCTAAAATTTTTAAAAACTCCCCTGTCTAGCGCCAACTACTCCCCTGTCTGGCGCCTACTTTTATGGCACCCTAGGCTGTAGCCTAGTCAGCCTACGGGCTACCCTTAGGAGGGCAGGGCGGGTATGCCCGTACTAAATTTAGGTAGTCAAATAGTTCCTGTAATCTTATTTAATAGTGAAATTAAAAATGATAGTTTTTAGGTATTTTAAAATTTCACATCACAATATCATAACTAATATTTTAAATAAAACACTCTGGGTTAATTTAACAGTGTAGATAAATAAAACAAATTGGCTTGCTAATTTAAAAACACATAGATATAATTAGTGGGCGCGAGAGTTTTGGGAACAAAACATCAGAACACGAAAAACGCTGCATATCAACAAGCCTCTAGAGACGGGCCACCGGCATTACCGTCCAACCAATCAATTAAAATCTCTAGGTCACGGAGTTGTTACACATACATAACCTAGGATTTCTATGTTACCGTGAATTCCTGATGGGGTAGAATACTTTATATTGTTTTTTTTTTAATTTTTGCTAGTTGCTATGAAAGAACATATCAAAATATTTTTTTGCGAAAAAATTATAAATAGATCATTCTCTACATTTAAAATCATGTAGGGGCTCCTTAAAACAAGTTTTATTGTAGTGAATGCAATAAACCATAACCCGTATTTGGTGGTCGTACACAAGGAGTTTTCCAATGGAGAATTGATGCACGTGCCACGGTAAACGTCAGGCGTGACATTGAGTGGTTAAGTGCAAGACCGGAAGCAGCTCTTGGTTTGACAGCTGACAACTTATGCATATTGCAATTGCATCGATTAATTATTGTATCGAACCAAAGTAAACACATGATTTAAAATTTCTGGGAGCTAAAGCTCGACTATCCAGATTTTTCACCGACGAAGTCCTGGAAAGCATAGTCCTAAAGGGGAAGACCTGGCTAATCGTCGTGCAACGGGACCAACAGCGGAGAAAGCAAAGCAAAGCAAAGAACAAACAACGGGAAAGCGAGCCAAATAACTGGCTTAAGCCGGCTGTCCATGAGAGCGGTTTTCCGCCCGCATATTGAAAATACGCGCAGAAAATCCGCTGACACGTCCATTGTAGCGGATAATATTAAAGCGTTTTGTTTTAAATATGGTGATTTTATGTTAGAATTTTCTTTGGTTGATACTACGGTTGTGAAGGTCACTATAGATGTCAATCATCATCTGTCTGTGGGATGGCAAATGGATTGGATAATGGATAATAATAAATCCAGCAAATTAGGCAACTTTGGTTAATAGCTAGTCTTAGTCTTTTATTTACCACATACACTTTTTTGTTACCTATTTACCTCAGAGTACAGGCTAGACGCTCGCCTGTAGTTATTGGTTCATGAACTGTGTGGGACTTGCTAATAGTTGACTCAACTTTCTGTAACAATTTGTCAAAATGCTCCTTTAACATTCTTATATAATTGAAGTGTTTTTCATCATCATGTTGTCTTAACTCCTTTAATAAAGTATAATATTGGATATGAACTTTTTATTCTAAAAAAATTTCTAACCCAAAACCTGTACCTCCTTTTTTGTCTTTTTGGTCTTATTGAATGAAGGATAAATATCTTTTTTTTCGCCAAATATCATACCGAAGTAAATAATAAAAAAGTGTAGTTAATGTCGCCCATAACACTTCTTTTATTTAAAATTGATCTTTAACGTCTTGCCTTATCATCAAGCTCATCAACTAGTTCAAGGTCAATGACCTTTTATCCTTTACAGTTCAAGGTTATAGTTCCTGGCTATTAATTTGAAAAATTCGCACAATCTAATGGAAAACGCAAAAAAGTTAACTTCATTTCAACTTTTTGCGGATCCGCGTCGAAAATGGCGGGAAACATATTTCTAAACAGGTGTATGTTATAACGGCTAATATTTTAATAAAAAACAACATATGATCTTGAAACTCATAGTGACTTGAAGTATATGTTTCATATAACTTTGGGAACACATTAGCTCCAAATTGACCAAATTGTAACATAGAACCCTATAACTTTAAGCCAGCGAAATATCAAGATCTTTATGGCGTCTTCGAAGACATGAGTTTACCGTGCGATTAGTTGTTTTAATAATCGACATTTTGGGGGGCATAAGAGTATGAGAAATATTGTTTTAAGGAAGCTATACCTATTGCAGCATATCAAAATAGACCCGAAAGTCTATTGATAAAAATTCGTTTTCCTTGAGTTCCTTCGTCTACTGAGGCAAATGAATTTGCCAAAAGATCATTGATTGACCTAGCGGACGCATGAAGTGATCTTCGATACGAATGTCCTTCCACACGACGCGACGCCTATATGGTCGGAGTCATGTAATACATCCACAACCTTGCATTTTTTTATTAGGGCTGTGGATACATCGTGTCGGATCTTTTTGTAAAAATTATAGAGGAAAGTGACCAAATATAAAATACTGTTTTTTACACATAATTTGCATAAACATTATTTAGTAAAAATTTTAGTTACATTTATTAATTTTATTTACGATGTTTTAAAAATGGTAAAGGTAGCTAAATATGGAAGAGGTACCCCAAATATGGAATACTATAAACAACATTAAAACCTAAACTTACCTAACAAGAAACTCTTTGAAAACTTTGGTAACATAGAATACAATAAAAATTATTTGCAAAAATCACAAAATCAGGCGTCAGCCTCTGGTCCAGGGTACAGTGGGTGTCTTAAGCGAGGTAAGAGGGAGAGTTTGTTGACATAGGACTTAAATACTTAAAGATTTGAGGGGCAAGAAAAGACCTCCGTGAGCAGCAGGTTCCACAATCCAGAAAATATAGGAATAAAAAAACGAACAAATGTAGTATAGGGATGCATACGTGAGGCACCACGAGTTTCTCTATTGGGGACCGTGAGTGGAGGAACTAAACTGGACAATTCCTCAGAGCAGAAGCCATGAAAGTACCCATATAAAAGCAATAAATCCCCCACAGGTCGACGATGAGCGAGAGAAGGAAGGCTCTCTGTAAGCGAACGATCATTTATAAGACGAACAGCCCTTTTTGACTTGATTTTTTCTTTAAATTATTTTCTTTCTCAATAAGAAGCTTAAACTCAACTATGGAATAGTCCATAATTGGTTACTATGATCTGTCCATATTTGGATTTTCGAACCACTTTAAACTAATTTTTATAAATTTATATTTAAGAAAGTAATACAATCAAATACCATTAAAATCTACAAAAGAACATCTGAACTATCTCTACAAGTTATAAGAAAAGTATTTCGTGCACTTTACATACGTGTTTTTTAAATACCTTAAAAAGTTATGAGAAAGCGTTAAAGCAAAACGTTGCTACAGCGACGAAAGGGCTTGCTCTGGCATGTTACCACTTCTACTTGCGAATGGGCATAAAAACAAACCCTTCTAATTGCGTGTGTGAGTTTCCGTTTAAGAGAAATGCTGGTATTCCATATGAGCGAAATTATTCCATATTTGGTCATTTTACTCTAATAATAATATGGAAGTACGTATTCAGATAAATGCCAAACTTACTTTTGCCTGTTTGTGTGTTCAACCAGTAACCTCTTATTATTAATATGATTTTTAAAATACAACTTACATGCAAATTTATTAAATATTCAAATATTTGGTTTATTTATACAGGGTTAGTGGAAAATAACCGGCACGGTGGATTATCTCAGCAACCGTTTAATATAAATAAACCAAATTTTGTGCGAAGTGGTAACTGAACATAAAGAATTTTAAAATTATATTTCCAAGGTGGCCAAGTTTATAACTTTTTTCTGTTGGTTAAAAAATTTTAAAATTTTAAATGAAATACCCTAATTTTATTATGGTTGTCAGGATAAGTTAGTGTAACATTGTGAACGTACCCTTAATATTTAACTGTCAAACATGAGAATTGTAATTATAGATTGAATAATAAATGAGCCACACTTTTGCTACGAACCTCGAACAGAATAAGGCCAGGGACACACGGGCGTTTAATTGACGCGCGTCACGACGCGCGTCATCAATAACGCGCGTTATAGAACTAGCCACACGAGCAAAAACATAATTTGAAAAACGTGCGTTTTTAGTAGTGAAAATGGACGCTGTTGAAGTTGTTACCTTCGCGTACCTAGCATTAAAATACGTAAAGGAAAAAAGACACAAAAAAGGAAATGGTGGGTGCATCCACTAAATCATGAACCATATCGGCATGGTCATTTCTATACGCTATATCCACGCCTAAGAGAAAACCCTGAAAAATTCTTCAATTACTTCCGTATGTCTGTCAATTCATTCGATAAACTTTTTGCCGTAATCAAGAATAACATAGGTATATAAATAACATAAGTATATAAAATATTATACTTACTCATAATTTTTGTTCCGCTTCAGTTTTCAAATTAAAATTTTCAAATAAAACTAACATTACTTCAACCCAAGCAGAATGTTTTTGATTTTATCCTTATAATCCTCATTGGAGGTATCCCATATGACGGGTCGTTTTTCTACCTCCGAAATTAATATTTCTGGATCGGCCATTTTAAACTGACTACTCCAAAAGCCCAAAAAAGCACACAAGAATTTCTCTAAAATCGCGCGTTAATTGTCCGTCGTGTGTCTCACCAAATACTGTCAATGAAATTCTAAATCGCGCGTTGACAAGTCTTAACGCGCGTTCAGCATGTTCGGGCGTCGCCCGAGTAAACGCGCGTTGGAACGCACGTTTAAAACAACGCGCGTTCATTGTGTGGCTCATTGTATTTCAATACGTAAAAAGCTGTAAGAGCCTGTTCAGATAAGGCGATTTGCGCGCGAGTGAACTCGCGCGTAGGCAATCGCGCGTTCTCGAGATACTATTGCTACGTATATCCCGTCCAGATGCTGCTGCGCGTTTAATCACTCGCGCGTAAAACGCGTGCAATGAGCGGGACTCTCGACCCACTTGTTTTACGCGCGATCGTCGCGCAAGTTGAGATACCCGGGCACCCATTGTTTCGTCCAGTACTACGCGCGATTCCGTGGCGAGTGGACGTATTTGGTTAAAAATGGAGCGTGATAACTTCGATACTGAACTATTTATTGACGAAGTTGAAAAAGAGGAGCTATATGGGATATGGAATCTTCTGATTATTCCAATAGAGCTATAAAACGTAGGAACTGGGAAGAAATAGTCGAAATATTTTGTGAATCTGGTGATTCCGAAGAAAAAAAAAGACTTTAGGTAAGTTAAGAATTGTTTATTTAATATTATTATTTCTTAGACTACAAACGTATAGGTACTATATAACTATATCATTTTATCTTGCCAAGGGAGTTTGCCTTCGTTAACAAAATAATCAGCGAATCTGTCTCTTGTATTCAGCGATCTCGCATTAGGCCTCACTACATCAGTGTTCAAATTAATCAGAGACGTTTCGTACAAGGTGTGGTCATATCTGTAGCCATCCCTTAACCTTGCGTAATTATGAAGAACACAGCAAGCTTTTATGATGTTTTCTGCAAACTTTATGTCTACATTCAACGGTCTATGAAAAATTCTCCATTTATTTACCAAGATACCAAAGCAACATTCAATGTAACGCCGGGCCCTGGATAAGCGATAGTTGAATATTCTTTTCTTGGTTGTTAGAGATTTACCGCAATAAGGGCGCATTATATGTTCAGATAAACTGAACGCCTCATCTCCTACTATCACATGGGGTAAGGGAGTTATATCTGTTTGCGATATTGGTTTAGGGTCTGGAATATCTAAAGTTTTCTCGACAAGTTTTTATATAAAATAGAATCTTTAAAAATTGTGGAGTCATTACTTTTTCCATATGCACCGATATCAACTGCAATAAAACAATAATTTGCATCGCATACAGCCAACAAAACTGTTGAAAAATAATTTTTATAGTTATAAAAAAGAGACCCAGTATTGTTGGGTTTTATAATACGGATATGCTTGCCATCAATGGCGCCAATGCAATTTGGAAAATTTGTGTATTTTTGAAATTGTTTCGAAATTTCTCCCCATTCAGCCTTCGTAGGTTCTCTCATTACTATATTTTGCAGTTTTTGCCATAAGACGTAACACGTTTTCTGTACTATTTCGGTAACTGTAGACTTTCCCAATCTGTAGGCATAATGCAGGTCCGCAAAATAACATCCGGTAGCCAAATATCTGAAAAAAAATAACCTTACTAATTTTTTACAAGCTACGCATGAGAACACATACATAAATATTCAATTTAGCTTAGTGACTTATTGTTAAAAAATGGCCCGATACTTCGGTTTTTCAGTAGAAGCAAATGCTTTGTACAGTGAATAAAGTATGTCAACTTTAATAGATTTTTGAACATACCACCTCAAAAAGTCATGCTGGCACCCCCACCCCCTCTCAAAGTTGGTTAAGGGATTATTATAGTTTTTTTCTAATATCTTCTAACTGGTAGCTTTATTTTAAAAGATAATAGCATAATTTTGTACACCGTTCGATAGGAAAAATTTTGGCCTTTATTTTTTATGTCCTATAATTTTTTTGTTTGGTGGACGGTTTGGAAGATATATCATAAATAGTGCCTTGTGGATGCTCCCCTCCAACTTTTTTTTGTTGGAGATCCTTACGTAATAAACAAAAATATTTTTTTAGTACTACTATTATGCAGAATTTTGTGCTCTATCTAACGACACCAAAATCACTCTTTTATCATTTACCGTTTTGAAGATATTAGAAAAAAACTATAACAATCCCTTAACCAACTTTAAGAGGGGGTGGGGGTGCCAGCATGACTTTTTGAGGTGGGTCTGTTCAAAAATTTACTAATGTTGACATGCTTTATTCACTGTACAAAGCATTTGCTTCTACTCAAAAACCGAAGTATCGGACCCTTAAGTCACTAAGCTAGTTTGACTATTTTAATCCTTTTATTGATTACAGGTAATTTATTGCAAAAGAAGTGGAAAGGGTTGCGTGATAATTTTGTAAGAGAAATGAAGAAAAAGAAAACCACACCATCTGGATCGGGAGCCTCTGGAAAAACCAAATATATTTATTTTGAACGTTTGATGTTCCTTGAACGATTAACACGAAATAAAACGACCGACAGCAACATCAACACCACATCTGATGCAGCTGAAGAACAGGCCAGGAAGAAAAAAGTAAATGCGGCCGACGAAGAATTTCTCACCATCATAAAAAAAAATAGCATCTGGAAATCAGCCACAGACATCAAATCAAACGGAGCCAGATGATGACAAATTATTTTGTTTGTCATTACACAAGGAGCTTCTTAAAATACCAGAGGAAAACAGACTTCAAACAAAAATTGAATTAATGAAAGTACTTCAAGCTCAACAAACCCTGTATCATAAGCCATCAGCTGCTCGTTCTGCCTTACTAGCTTCAACACAATATCATTATCAAGCAGAAATGACACATCGCGGACAGAGAGATTATTTTCAAGAAACAGGATATAACGGAATAGACCCTTCAACATATTCGTTTGCACCTGCAACCTATTTGACTAATAATAGAGGCTACTGCACTGCGCAGCCTGCAACCCCATCACCGGCATCTACACAAGATTCTCAAGAATCTGAATTGATGGAACTGTACAATAGTTAAATTAAATGTTAAGTTCCTACCTATATTTGTTAGAGTGATTCCTAATTTTTGTTCAAATTTTTCTTTATTTTTGGTAAACTGATTGTTAGTTTAAAGGTACAGGGTGATTCTTAAGTTCTACCTATATTTTTAGAGTGATTCCTTATTTTTGTTCAAATTTTATCTTATATTTTGAACATTAAAATAATATTGTTATTATCAAATTTAGCTTTAAATCTTACAAGACATAAGTGGTAATTTAAGATAAACTGTTTGTAAGTTTAGTATAAAGAAAACATTTTAAGAAAATATTTTATGTAAAATATTTAAATTTGAAATTTTAGAAAGTTAAACCTAGAAAGTTCTTCTTTATGTAAGGCAGAACATAATTAGATTCAAACATCTGACTTTTCAGATTCGCTTAACTCATATTCAAAGTCTGAATATTTTTTGGCTTTTTACTTAAGCGGCCTGACCTAGTGATGATGTTACTATCGCTAGTTTTTCCCCTTTTTCCAAAATTTTCAAAAGTTGATTTCAAAGTTAAAGGTTTGTCAAAACTATTTACATTTTTTTTCTAAAACAGAATTAGAAGTAAAACTTTCGTCAGACTTAAAACTGGAGTTACAGTTGCTAAAACTGTCGTCACTGTAGCTACTAGACAAAGACAATTTGCTATTTTCCTCATTCCCCGTGTTGGTATTATGTAAACTTACATTTTTATTAGAAACGTCTATCCCGTGATCATTCCGACTAGAAAAGTTTGTTTTTCGGTTGAAATATTTAAACTTTTAGAAGCAACTACTGAACTTTCTATAATAGAATTGTCTATATTCTCCAAAACTGGAGAACCTTCACCGAGACTATGTTGAGCCTCAGCATAACTAACATTTTGAGAAATTTTTGACTGATTTTGGTGTGAACTTTGCGAAGTCTGAGAAACATTGAGATCTTCCGAGCTGTTTTCGACAACTTTAAGATACCTGAGGTTCTGATAATAATTATTCTCAGAGAATATTTTTTTATTGAAATTTTGTGAATAATTTTGTGGCTCTCTTGGCAAAAATTTATAAGTTGGTTTAAACTCCCTGATAAATCTACGATTTCTTCGTAAAACTGAACCATTTTCTAATTGTACGAGATATGATCTTATACCCTGTTGTTTAATAATTTTACCGTTAACCCAAGGTGTTCGTGGTTTTACCTGAATTTTTACCCTCGAATTAATTTTTAAAGGATTTAATTTTATTGTATTTTTATTATAATTTTTTACCATTTGCTGTTGTTTTTATTCAAGAAAGAGTTATATTTTTCCTATTAAAGTTTTTAGAGAATTTTTGTGAGATTTCAGGCAGGGTGGACCTTAAATTACGGTTCATTAAAGCATTAGCAGGCGAGTTTTCGCCGTCCAAAGGAGTGTTTCTCAGATCTAGCAAAGCCAAATAAGGATCTTTTTGATCTAAATAGCATTTTTAAGTAAGTTCTTAACATTCTGGATAGCCCTCTCAACCTGTCCATTAGATTGAGGAAATAAAGGTGATGAAAAGATATGCTGAAACTCCCAAGACCTTTCAAAATTCTTAAATTCCCTACTTTCAAAATTTGTGGCATTATCGCTAACTAAAATTTTAGGTATACCAAAACGTGAAAAAATACATTTTAATTTATTTATAACATTCTGTGAGGTTAAATCGTTATTCAAATTTACGATTTCTACAAATTTGGAAAAATAATCAACAACCAAAAGATAACTTTCTGTATGAAATTGAAATATATCAATAGCTACTTTATACCAAGGTAGTTTTGGGACATCGTGAGGCATCAGAGGCTCCGAAACCTGAGATTTTTGTATGTGTGGCAAATATTACATGATGTTACCATATCTTCTATTTGTTTTCTCATGCCTGGCCAGAAAAACGACAAATTAGCCTTATCAAGACATTTTTATAACCCATATGTGAGTAATGAAGTTTTTCTAAAATTTCCCCCGTAAACTTTCAGGGACTATCAACCTTGGCCCTTTAAAAATTAAATTATCAATACATGATATTTCATCTCTAAATTTATAATAAAATTTGCAGTTTTCTGGACAGTTCTTAAGGTTAGTCGGCCAACCCTTCTCCAACATGTTTTTAAGTTACAAAGTATGGGGTCTTCTAGAGTTCTCTTTTGAAATTCTAACTTTTTACTGTCCGTAATGTTCAAACAAAGTTCAACCGAGCAAATCTCTGACTCTATATCAAAATCTACATTCTCATCAAAATTTAACCCAGAATTGTAAGCCCTAGACAAAGTATCCGCTATAATCAATGTTTTCCTGGTTTATAAACTAAGTCAAAATTATATTTTTTAAGTTGTAACAACATTCTTTGCAATCTAGGTGGACAGAGATGTAAAGGTTTTTAATTATTGATATTAATGGCTTATGGTCCGTTTCTAAAGTAAACTTTCGACCATAAACATATTGGTGAAATCGAGAAGCACCAAACCAGCAAGCTAACAACTCTTTTTCAATTTGGCTATACCTACTCTGAGTCTGGGTCAAACCTCGAGATGCATGGGCACATGGTCTACCATTCTGCATTAGAACGGCAGCCATGCCATTCTGTGAAGCATCGACCGAAATTGTAGTGTGAAGCTTGTTATCAAAAAATACTAAACATGGTGTTTTAACTAACATTTCTTTAATCTTTTTAAACGCCCTCTCGTGTTCCTCAGACCAATGAAATAAAGAATCTTTTTAATTAGATTTCTAAAAATTGCTGTTTTCTCAGTAAGATTATCTACAAATTTTGCTATGTATGTGACCATTCCCAAAAATCTTTGAACATCCTTGACATTTTGACAAGACGGCAAGTCAATGATTGCCTGAACTTTAGACTGATCTACTTCTACACCTTTACTAGAAATTTTATGACCTAAATATGTTATTTCTTGAACTAAAAATTGACACTTTGCTCTATTGAATCTAAAATTGTGTTCTGAAGCAGTTTTTAATACTTTTTCTAAAATTTTGTTATGAATTTCAATTGAAGGAGCATGAATACAAATATCATCAATAAAAACTTCGCAACCTTCAATATTTCCAAAAATATCATACATTTTTTCCTGGAAAACTTCTGGAGAACACGAGAGACCATATGCAAGTCTTTTAAAACAGTATCTACCGAATGGAGTGGCAAAAGTACAAAGCTTAGCACTCTCTTTATCTAACTTAATCTGCAAAAAACCCTGAGTAGCATCGAGTTTACTAAAGAATTTTGAACCTGCCATTTTAGAAACTATATGTTCCCAAGTGGGAATAGCAAATAATGGTCTACGAATTCCAGAGTTCAACGTTTGCGGATCGAGACATATCCTTAAAGTCCCATTAGGTTTTTTGACAATGCATAGTGGATTACACCACTCAGAGCTACCCGTAACTCTCTCAATAATATTGTCTCTTTCTAATTGATTTAAAGTTAATTTTAATTTATCCATCAAAGCAAGAGGTACTTTTCTCGGTGGATAAAAACAAGGAACTACATTTTCTTTAAGGTCAATGTGATATTCCCCTTCTAAACAACCTATTCCTTCAAAAATATGTTGATACTCTGTTAAAATTTTATTTAAATGTGACTTTTGATCAATATTATTATCAATAGACTGTACTTTTTAATTAATTCCAACTGAATACAAGCCCTTAAACCCAAAATAGGAAAACTGTCAATATCTACGACATAGAATAAGAGATTTGCTGTTTTATATCGAGTTTTGCATGTCAAAAAGCATTGGCCAATGACAGGCAAACTATGTTTTGTATAACTACTTAATTTTATGTTTGTGGATTCTAAATTTGACAAATCGTAATTTATTTTCCTTAAAGCACTTACAGGCAGTATATTTGCTTCTGCGCCGCTGTCCAGTTTGAACTTCAGATGACTGTGTGTGTTGCCAATCTCAAGCTCCGTCACCCATGACTCCTCAGTCAGTGCCGCAACTGTCCCAGTACTGTTGCTGGTACTTAATGACTGCTGTTCGATTGAACCTATAAAAGAAAAGAATCAGAGCTCTCGATTTGACTATTATCTTGATCCACGCCATGGACCTTTCTTGTCTGAAAATAATTTTTGTTACGTTGAAAACTACCTTTAGACTGTCGATCATTCTTATTATAATTAAATTTTTTGTTACTTTGGAAATTATTTTTAGAAAAATTTTTATTTTGAAAATTATTTTTATGGAAAAAATTACATGGACTTGAAAAAGAGTGAAATTTAAAACATTTGGAACACTTAACTTGACTTGATTGCTGATTCCGGGAACTCTGCATCCTGCCAAAACTGGAGCCTGAGGACTGCTGCCTCTGTGTTGGTCTGCTGTGGTGGCTCGGGTTCGAATGGCTGTTAAACCTCGTCTTTGGCTGATGGTGGTATGGTCTGGACACAGCATTGACATCGTGGGACCCAAAACCATTTGTGATTTGCCTGTTATGTTCTCTGGTTGACTCAGAACTTATGCAGATCTTGATAGCTTCTTCCAGGCTGGTGTCATTTTGCAGAAGTTTCTCCCTCAACTTCTCGGACTTTAGTCCACAAATTAACATGCAACGGATCAGCGAGTCATTCAGGTCACCAAACTCGCAAGACAAGGCCATGTTCTTCAAGTCAGTAACAAATTGTTCAACAGTTTGACCTTCTTTTTGTTTAAACGTAAAAAACTTATAGCGTTCAAATGTCAAATTTTTCTGTGGGCTGAAATGTTGATCAAATTTATCTAAAATACTCTTCAATGTTTCTGTTTCTTCCCCAATTTGAAATGTATTGTAAATTCGTAAGCCTTCATCGCCAATTAGAGTCAAAAGTTGTGCACATTTAGTGGACTCTTCTTTTTAATTATTTCCGTGGCTTTTAGATAATTTGTGAATTTTTGTTTCCAAAAAATCCAATTTTGACTAACATTGCCGGTAAAGCACATTGGCATAATACCTTTAAAATCCATATTTCCGTCTTAAATCGGAAAGTGAAATTCAAAACACGTGCCACAATTTAGGTTATGTCAAATTTATACACAAAATCTTTTAAAACTTGTAAAATTCAAGGCAATTTTCCTTAATTTGACATAAAAGTCTATTACAAACTTGATTCAGAGGTATTTTATGGTATTTTCTTTAAAAAATAAAATACTTGGGTTTGGCTTACTTTTTAATCTTCCATCATCTGCTTCATCGCCGGGTATTTTCTTTATTTTTTCATCGTAGACACTCCATCGTGGTTAAAATTTCAATAATTTGACCATATTTTCGGCTTTAATACATTATAGTTGCTTTAAATTAAAAAAAATCACGTAAGTTACTTTTTCGGCTGCGCCATGTTATACTTTGTTGTAGGGTTAAGGTGATCAGTCGGACATGGTCCGGAATGAAACTACTTAGGCCAGGGACACACGGGCGTTTAATTGACGCGCGTCACGACGCTCGTCAAAACGCACGTTAGAGCCTGTTCAGATGAGGCGATTTGCGCGCGATTACACTCGCGCGATTAAATTTATATTGTGTTCAGATACCGCGTTTTACGCGCGTTTCTACGCTGGGAGGGATTCAGGCCATTTTCAGGTTAGTTATTAACATGGACTTGGATACAGCGGTTGTGTTGTGGCTTGCATACCGTCGATGGAAACGTCGTAAGCGAAGAGAAAGTCGACGATTTAACGTGCATCCAATTCTACGTGACAGAATGACGCATAGTATGTTTATAACATTATACCCAAAGCTCAGAGAACACAGTGAAAAAATTTTCAACTACTTTCGGATGTCAGTAACATCGTTCGATGATCTTCTAGAAATTATTCAAGATGATTTAACTCCATATGAAAATTATGTGGTACGGGATACTGTTTCTGCAGAAGAAAAACTCGTGATTACTTTGAGGTAATATTTTTTATTGATTAATACCTTTAACAATTTTGTACAGGGTCATTCCTCATATTAAGGCAGCTCATCGTAATAAGTTTATTAGTGGAGATAGAAAAAAACGTTAAATACAAGAGTCATAGGGTTTCACGTGAACTGTCCAAAAAATAAATTACAACGTATACAGAGTATATCAGAATGACGTGGCAGAGTGTTCATTAAAAAAACATATTTTATTTTGGCACACCCATGTATATGTTCTATTATATTTTCTGGGCGGTTCACATGAAACCCAACGACTCTTGTATTTAACATTTTTTTCCATCTCCACTAATAAACGCGCGATGAGCTGTCTAAATATGAGGAATAACCCTGTACCTTTAAACTAAGAATCAGTTTAACAAAAATAAAGAAAAATTTGAACAAAAATTAGGAATCACTCTAACAAATATAGGTAGGAACTTAAGAATGACCCTGTACCTTTAAACTAAGAATCTGTTTACCAAAAATAAAGAAAAATTTGAACAAAAATAAGGAATCACTCTAAAAAATATAGGTAGGAACTTAAGAATCACCCTGTACCTTTAAACTAACAATCAGTTTACCAAAAATAAAGAAAAATTTGAACAAAAATTAGGAATCACTCTAACAAATATAGGTAGGAACTTAACATTTAATTTAACTATTGTACAGTTCCATCAATTCAGATTCTTGAGAATCTTGTGTAGATGCCGGTGATGGGGTTGCAGGCTGCGCAGTGCAGTAGCCTCTATTATTAGTCAAATAGGTTGCAGGTGCAAACGAATATGTTGAAGGGTCTATTCCGTTATATCCTGTTTCTTGAAAATAATCTCTCTGTCCGCGATGTGTCATTTCTGCTTGATAATGATATTGTGTTGAAGCTAGTAAGGCAGAACGAGCAGCTGATGGCTTATGATACAGGGTTTGTTGAGCTTGAAGTACTTTCATTAATTCAATTTTTGTTTGAAGTCTGTTTTCCTCTGGTATTTTAAGAAGCTCCTTGTGTAATGACAAACAAAATAATTTGTCATCATCTGGCTCCGTTTGATTTGATGTCTGTGGCTGATTTCCAGATGCTATTTTTTTTTATGATGGTGAGAAATTCTTCGTCGGCCGCATTTACTTTTTTCTTCCTGGCCTGTTCTTCAGCTGCATCAGATGTGGTGTTGATGTTGCTGTCGGTCGTTTTATTTCGTGTTAATCGTTCAAGGAACATCAAACGTTCAAAATAAATATATTTGGTTTTTCCAGAGGCTCCCGATCCAGATGGTGTGGTTTTCTTTTTCTTCATTTCTCTTACAAAATTATCACGCAACCCTTTCCACTTCTTTTGCAATAAATTACCTGTAATCAATAAAAGGATTAAAATAGTCAAACTAGCTTAGTGACTTAAGGGTCCGATACTTCGGTTTTTGAGTAGAAGCAAATGCTTTGTACAGTGAATAAAGCATGTCAACATTAGTAAATTTTTGAACAGACCCACCTCAAAAAGTCATGCTGGCACCCCCACCCCCTCTTAAAGTTGGTTAAGGGATTGTTATAGTTTTTTCTAATATCTTCAAAACGGTAAATGATAAAAGAGTGATTTTGGTGTCGTTAGATAGAGCACAAAATTCTGCATAATAGTAGTACTAAAAAAATATTTTTGTTTATTACGTAAGGATCTCCAACAAAAAAAAGTTGGAGGGAGCATCCACAAGGCACTATTTATGATATATCTTCCAAACCGTCCACCAAACAAAAAAATTATAGGACATAAAAAATAAAGGCCAAAATTTTTCCTATCGAACGGTGTACAAAATTATGCTATTATCTTTTAAAATAAAGCTACCAGTTAGAAGATATTAGAAAAAAACTATAATAATCCCTTAACCAACTTTGAGAGGGGTGGGGGGTGCCAGCATGACTTTTGAGGTGGTATGTTCAAAAATCTATTAAAGTTGACATACTTTATTCACTGTACAAAGCATTTGCTTCTACTGAAAAACCGAAGTATCGGGCCATTTTTTAACAATAAGTCACTAAGCTAAATTGAATATTTATGTATGTGTTCTCATGCGTAGCTTGTAAAAAATTAGTAAGGTTATTTTTTTTTCAGATATTTGGCTACCGGATGTTATTTTGCGGACCTGCATTATGCCTACAGATTGGGAAAGTCTACAGTTACCGAAATAGTACAGAAAACGTGTTACGTCTTATGGCAAAAACTGCAAAATATAGTAATGAGAGAACCTACGAAGGCTGAATGGGGAGAAATTTCGAAACAATTTCAAAAATACACAAATTTTCCAAATTGCATTGGCGCCATTGATGGCAAGCATATCCGTATTATAAAACCCAACAATACTGGGTCTCTTTTTTATAACTATAAAAATTATTTTTCAACAGTTTTGTTGGCTGTATGCGATGCAAATTATTGTTTTATTGCAGTTGATATCGGTGCATATGGAAAAAGTAATGACTCCACAATTTTTAAAGATTCTATTTTATATAAAAAACTTGTCGAGAAAACTTTAGATATTCCAGACCCTAAACCAATATCGCAAACAGATATAACTCCCTTACCCCATGTGATAGTAGGAGATGAGGCGTTCAGTTTATCTGAACATATAATGCGCCCTTATTGCGGTAAATCTCTAACAACCAAGAAAAGAATATTCAACTATCGCTTATCCAGGGCCCGGCGTTACATTGAATGTTGCTTTGGTATCTTGGTAAATAAATGGAGAATTTTTCATAGACCGTTGAATGTAGACATAAAGTTTGCAGAAAACATCATAAAAGCTTGCTGTGTTCTTCATAATTACGCAAGGTTAAGGGATGGCTACAGATATGACCACACCTTGTACGAAACGTCTCTGATTAATTTGAACACTGATGTAGTGAGGCCTAATGCGAGATCGCTGAATACAAGAGACAGATTCGCTGATTATTTTGTTAACGAAGGCAAACTCCCTTGGCAAGATAAAATGATATAGTTATATAGTACCTATACGTTTGTAGTCTAAGAAATAATATTATTAAATAAACAATTCTTAACTTACCTAAAGTCTTTTTTTTTCTTCGGAATCACCAGATTCACAAAATATTTCGACTATTTCTTCCCAGTTCCTACGTTTTATAGCTCTATTGGAATAATCAGAAGATTCCATATCCCATATAGCTCCTCTTTTTCAACTTCGTCAATAAATAGTTCGGTATCGAAGTTATCACGCTCCATTTTTAACCAAATACGTCCACTCGCCACGGAATCGCGCGTAGTACTGGACGCAACAATGGGTGCCCGGGTATCTCAACTCGCGCGACGATCGCGCGTAAAACAAGTGGGTCGAGAGTCCCGCTCATTGCACGCGTTTTACGCGCGAGTGATTAAACGCGCAGCAGCATCTGGACGGGATATACGTAGCAATAGTATCTCGAGAACGCGCGATTGCCTACGCGCGAGTTCACTCGCGCGCAA